>JANHZT010004154.1:187695-214200 GCA_032468215.1 Stegonotus admiraltiensis | reverse complement strand
TATTTCTGTGTCTAGTAAATATTATTTAAAGTCCCTAAAATCTTTTAATAAGAAAGATCCTGACACGTCTTGGATGAGAAGTGAAACGTCTTAAAAGAAAAAAAAAGCAAGAAAGTCCAGTAGTCTTTTGAAAGACAACCTTGACCTGGATGATTGAGAATCTCCATCCATTGCCTCCATAGGCAATGACTCATTCAAGTTGTTCATTACCAGAGTTAACACCAACATAACTTAAAGTGTTAGGTTGTTTTATCTAAATAACATTGTTTTCTTCTTCCTAGTCCTTTTCATGAAATTCAAACAAACAAATCTTACTAGAGAAAACAGAAAATTGGATAGATTTAACATTTGGCTTTAACACAAAATGTGAAAATTGCACTTTTATCTATAATCAGACAGTCATGTTACTAAGACAAAACTGCAATTTGAGAAAGATGTTTTAAGCAGATACGCATGGAAAAGCTAATGCAAACGACAATTCTAGGAAAAGCAATGCTATGAGAAAGCATGTTAACAAATCAACCCAATACATGTTGCTATAGCAGCAAAACACTTTAAAAACAGGATCATGCAATTGAAAACAACAAATAATAACTTAAACTTTATGGAACCCATGAAAGGTACAAAGAGGCTTCCTTATGTAGCCACTGTTAACAGTCTCCTAAGTAAAATACTTTGAAATAAGAGGAGTTATTTACAAGGCTGCATGTTAAATACAAATTTGAGTGGCTAAAGATGTGCTTTTTAAAAGGATGATTTAATGAACACCTGTAATAGCTTTGCTTTACATTTTATCAGTGAACTTGGAAGTCAAGCACTGGGTACCATGGCTTTCACACTGTTACCATTCAAAACATTTTCAACAGCAGAACAACAGAAAGACCATTAGAATTATTTGAACATGTGAATTCAAGATCCTGTAACCAGTTCTAAAGACTTTATGCTAGGGGGAAACCTGGTAATACCTAACAGGCCAAGTAGTATCATACCCTATGTGAAAAGCTGTGCCCTCTGACAGGTGAGCCACAAGACCTCCTAGTCAAAGCAGGGCTACGAGGAGGTTTGCCGATGACAGAGATCTCTCTTTTTAAATCAGCCTAGAAAAACCATAAACACTAGTCAATTCATCTAAACATCTAGATGGGCAATCTCCTGCGGTTTCATTCCTGCAAGCTGGGAAATCAATTTTTTTTCATTTCCAAAGCACACAAATGGCATGCAGAACTGTTAACCCACTATGCCTGAAAATGGCTGCTTATATCTTCTTTTAAAAGAGAATCCTTAGCATCCCAAATTCATAAAGCCTATACAACTGGATTGCTTCTCAAATATTCCAGGGGTAATAGATTTGATCAGTTGTGCAGATAACACTGGAGGACAATCTAAGGCCAACCTACTGCTAACACTTCACAGCCAGAAAGAAAAAATAATGTACAAGAAAGATATCAGTAAAAATCTAAGTATGTGCTTTACATATATACATATATATCCTTCAAGCTTATGAAATGTTAAAGCTAAGAGTGTTGCAGATTTCATATTTTTGTGTTCACTGAAAGAAAATTCAAAATATGAGTTGTCTTTGAATTAAAAGTATATATTTGGCAATTTCTTAATGGTACTGCAACAGTTCTTGAATGTATTGCTACTAAATGCTGACAACAGGACTTTGGATGCATTAACAGTTGGTCTCTAACTTTTCAATGGGCAGTTTTAAATGGTGGATTATTATTTTCACTTTCTACTACTTCAACTCTTTTGTCCATTTCATTTATACATTAATCTAGGATTGCTCTCTCTCTCGCTCTCTCTCTCTCTCTCTCTCTCTCTCTCTCAAATATAGTAACATTAATCCAAGAAGAGACTGTGTGATGTTATTTCTTAAGATGAATGAACCAGAACAAAGTTTATTAATTATCTCTACCACTTGCTTGTACCTATAGGGCTCCCTAGATCGCTTTCCCATTTATCTCGAGATAAATGCTACTGACAGTGGGGAAGGATTGCATATTGCAATGTTGCTTCTAGGCTAGCATATTGATTCACTTATTCTTGATTTCTGATGGCAAGACCAACTAGAGAGATAAATCCAAATAATTATAAGAAATGCACTTGCTATAGGAAATGGATTTTAGAATATGTGCTTAATAATGTTTTCAGAATTTCAGTACTTCAGTACCTTCAAAGTCTATATTGGCATTACTAGAAGCTCTAGTATTAATGGGACTTATTAGGTAGAAATCTTGGTCATGAAAGTTGATAATTTTAAAAGGTTTTTTTAATATATATTTTTTATTTAGCACATGGCATCTCAACAGGTCATGCAATCACTGATATACAAATTTAGTTTAAATAAAGCATCAGCAAATTGTGTGTGTGTGTGTGATTTTTTTAGTTGACTTACTAGACTTTGAATGCGGTCTTAATAAAATTGAGATAAGAAATTGATTAGAATTGGGAAACATTGCCAGATATTGTGTTCCAAAAATGGACCTGTGATAATCCCAGTCTCTTTATTTCAGTGAATCTTGGATTGGTGCAAAGTAATTTCAATATATTTAAAACATTCATCTAAAACTTGATTGCATGCTTGCAGTATTAAATATTAGTTGCAAATCCAAATTTTAATAACAGGTTAACCTCCAGGCTTTCCATTTGTCAAGCAGTTGAGAAGACGTGCAGCATTTTCATAGTTTGCAGGCACTATTACCTTTATCTTGGATGATTTTTTCTCTTGTCTGAATGAGAGTTTGGAAAGGAGAGGGGGTGAATGGGTAGCAGTGGCCTTGGAAAGTGCAGAGAGAGATTCAGGAAAAGATGCTTTGGCTGAATGAAATGGAGAACTAGAAGCAAGGCAGGAAGGAGAGGTAGAAGGTGCTTTCATCTCATGGGAAAGTGATGCTGGCTTAAACATTTAAAGAGAGACAACTGTAATTCTGTGGAACAGCAATTACAAAGGGAGAGATAAAAAAACAAACGAAGAAGAATATACACCCCCATCAGTAAAAGGAAAGGTGGCCCTACCTGGCCCATCTGCTATGTATGTTGAGAAGATTTACTTAGTATAAGAGTGTATGAGTCAGATTATCCATGGAACAAAGATAGGATCCTTAGGCTAAACTTTCTTGATCAGCAGGTCCCACTCCCTTTTCTTGAGAATACAATGCTGCAAGTTACTTTTTTGGAAACAGTTCATACCTAAATACAACCTGCAGTGGGGTTATTCAGTTCCGTTTATTGCAGTCGTAGACCAGTATGAACAGACTGCTCTATGAATGTATTTAAATATAATTTATTTTAGTAGATCATAAATAAAGTTTAAGGCAAGGTTAAAGTACATTTACTGTATAAAACAATCTAACCAACATCTGTAAGAGGTCCTGGATGCAGCCTATATTTGCAATTACATTAAAAAAGGAAACCCCAGACCTGCAATACAACCACATCATGCCCACAAAAGCATGATCATGGCTTATGAAAAAACAGTCTGGAAGACCAATAATTCAAACCAAGAACAGCTGTGTTATTCTTGTTTCTGTTTTCCAAGCAAGGGTCTGGAGTGTATTCAGTCATAAAGAAAGGCTGATAAAAAGATCTGCAGAATTTATAACTTCCTAAACGAAGCAGGAGCTACTGCTGGTCTCATAGAAAGCCTCATTTAGACACTGCAAATTATACCAGTATTTGTGGTATAAAATCACAAGTCACAATATCTACTCTATGAAACCAAAACACTATTTAAAGAAGAAAAACATCACCCCACCTACACAAAACTTTAGATTCACTGCCAGGAACATGAAGTTTATACGCCTTTGAGCCATTCTCCCTCTTTCATGCACCAATCAGGAGGCCAGCTGAGTGACATACTTTCCCAAAGACTAAATCTGGAGAGCCTCATCCTTATTTTTTCCTGACTGTTCAAGGGGCTGCTTGATATTGCTGAGCAGCAGAAGTTATGACAATTTCATCTCCAGCATTTAAGGAGCAATTTTCTTCCCAGCTGGATGGAGCATAGCTAGGATAAAAGATGTGTCCAGGGAAATCTTGGTTATGGCAATCCTAATTAAACTATGGATAATTCCTATTTCTTATTTAAAATGTTCTCTTCACCTTTTTAATGAGTTTGTGGGCAAACATTTTGCTATATCCTAATTAAATTTGCCTAGAAACACCAGGATTATGAACATGGCTTGGGAACTAAAACAGCCAATTGGGCATTTTCCTTAATTATCTTTAATTGGCCTAGTATAAGCAATATGAACAATGCATCACTCAGCAAGCTAATGGAGGCATTTAAGGGAGTTACTGAACTGTTTTTGGCCAGGAAGAGGGCTTATTTTAGAATAATAGGAACCAACATGTTACATAATTTATGTAACACGTAATTGGATCTTAGTGCAACATGTTTCTTTTTCTGTTATTTTTTCTGTATTTATTTACGTATATACCTTCTTATAAATAACTCAAGGTGGCAAACATACTTTTCTACATGCCATGATTCCTATTAAAAAAGGGCTCTTTATTTAAAATGAAATTAATATATGCTACTACAATAAGATGTTAAATGCATCTTCTGGTTTGATGCAAAAATCCTAGGTACTGCTTGTCATCCTTGGAAAGAGTTAAGGATTCTGCATTGCTGGTAAAAGCCAGAGTTAATGGTAGGTACAGTAGCTGTTTTCAAAAAGTTAAGAAGCAATCAGCTCATCTTCAAAAAGAATTGAAGGAGGAACAGTTGTGTATTAGTATGCTTAAATTGTTCTTGAAAATTGCAGTGTGTAGTAGAAAGCCTCATGCCAAAACAAATACACTGAACAAAATCTGGACTAATGATGTAAGTACAATAAAACATTATTGTACAATGTTTAAATACCTCTTTTTTAGTATCTGCTGAACTGTTGCCTTCAAAAGTTATCATAGGCTGTCTCTTATTTGCCACTGGTGACTCTAAATGGTCAAGGGTTGGCTCTTCCTCTATATGAAGTCTTGCCAATTCTTCAGGCATCTCAGGGGCACGTCTGTAGAAACTTAAATCTTTACTTTTTGACTGCTCCCCTTGAATGATTGACAGCAGCTCCTCACAGAGTTCCTCCTGTTTGCCAACCTCCTTTAGTGTTTTGGATAACTGGTCTTCTTTGGCGAGGGCAAGGGTATGGCCTGCTATATTTTGCATTTCTGGAACAGGGTTTGAGGGGCTTTTCTTTTCCTTGATGGTGGGGATTCCTTTCATCCCTTTGAAATGGTTCCACTCAAGCTTATGTCCGTGGTCATGAAAATGGGTTGCTGGAGGAGGTGATGATATGCGTGTAGATGAAGAAAGTGGCTTGGGTGAAGATTCAGGGAACACATGGGAGGCCTTTGATGAGGGAACTGGAACAGTATGGCCATGCTTTATTTGAGGAGTGACATTATCTGAGAGGTACCCTGTCTTCTCTAAACCTGCTAAAGGTAGAGAGTCAAATTCCTCTAAACCAGAAAGAAAGCTTTTAGGAAAAGGAGGAGGAGGAGGAGGAGGAGGAGGAGGAGGGGAAGGTGTGCTTGAAGGTGAAAAGCCAAGAGTCAGTGACAACCATTCATCAGTGATGGCCTGAAGATGTCTTTTATTAGAATCTGGATAAGAAGAGGATCTGTATCTGGGAGGAGGGGGTGGTGCTTTGGAATCCCACTTGAGAAATAAAGGGAAAGAACAGGAATTAAAACAAGGTGAAGGACTGGGCTCCAGAAGAATGCTTTTTTAAAAAAACACCATCCTGTAAACTCCTCTTTATAGGATATTACTTACTGAGCATACATTTTTGAATTCATTAGCATATCAACCAGGCAGCAGAAAGCATATCTGGAAAGTGAAACTGTCAGGTTCTTGATGTCTGACTAAATGTCAGACATCAAGACAGATTTGAATCATCATGTTGCTCTCATGCCAGCCAGTGACTAATGGCCCAGATGTGATTACTCAAATTTTACTTTCTGCAGCCTTATTGTTTTGAGAGGAGAGTACTTCTGCATAGCACAGACATATACAATTCAGGTTGCGATAGTTTGAGATTAATCAAAATTAATCCAAGGTGCTGCAAGTGTTTAAGTTCTTCACCAACTGATAAAAGAACTCTGCAATAACAAATTCAATAAAATGGTACATTGTGTTTATATTCCCTGCAGCTACACAATCTATTCTTTTACTTTAAAAATAATAGCACTTCATACATTATTACATTTCTTTTAAAGGTACATAGGATCCAAATGCTAGTTAGTGCATATAATAGAAAATTATTTTAAACTCAAAACTGTTTTGAAAAATATCATTATTGGCTGAATAATACGGTTAAGCTGAAACATTGATTGAAGATTTCTTCTGGTAAAATAAAGGTCCTTTTGTAAGCATGGAAGTGCTGGGATTCATACGTATATTGCATCAGTAGATATCCATTGCTTCAATAAATACTGAAAATGTAGTTTTTGTTATTAATTTTACAAGTTAAATCCTCATTTGAAATAAAAAAGTTTGAAATTTGTCTTAGAAAGGCTGATGGTAACATTTGTATTACTGTATATATAGAATTTATGTATCAGGGAGAACATGGGTACTTTGAATTAATTACACAGGAAATCTAAAGTTATGATTTAGTCCCTAAAATAGAATTTAAATAATATAGAATGGATCTCAGCTGTCACTGAGAAACACAAACAGAAGAAATACTTTTGTAAATGTTAAAAATAGTCTTATGAACATGGTGTTAATTAGCACTAATTTTAAGTCACATAGATTTAATATGGATAATGACAGCCATGGTTTCATTTATGTAAATAGGCACAAAAAGCTGAGCAAAATTTGAAAAATAGAAAAATTATCCTCTTTTTGTATTCAGTCATTTTAAATAGAAAGAATACATATATATTAACTAGAAAGAACAATTTTAAATAGAAATCTTCAGCCCACAATTGCTACTAGATATAAAATTATTAAATTACATAATATGCTATAAGTACAATTTTACCACATTTAAATATTTTATTATAAAGTTATTATCTGTTTTTTACATTGTGTCCATCTCTGGCATTATGCATAATGCTCCACTTCTTGCTGAGGTCAGAGATAGGGAAAACTGAAGAGCTACATTATGTTTCCATGAAGATTTGAAATCAAACAGTACTATATTCATTACTGCGTATCAGTAGGCAGATATCCACTAACTTCCTTAATGCTAATTAAAATACAATGGGTTGCTGTTGATCCCCAATACCAGAAAAATCCATGAGCAAAAATATATGTTGTATTTGCATCATTTGAATAACCACTTGTTTTTGCAAGAATGAAAGTATCTTGCAATGCCAATTCTAGTTTTGAGTTACACTTTTTTACTGAGAAATTTTATGGAAGTGAGAGCTAGTGCTAGAAAATTGCATAGTTGGACCAGAAATCTCTCAATTCTCCCCTTCTTTCACAACTCAAGCATGAAAACATCTGCTGAAGATCCAGTATTAACTTAATTGTGTTTCCCTGGAGAATCCTAAAGCAATTATAATTCACATTAATTATTATTATTTCCTTTCTTTGTCACTGAAAACTATTTGCTTCTCATCCATGTTGAACAATGATAAAAGATGCAGGTGCCCTATGTACATGAAATCTTGCAGGCAAAACATGTTTATGCAGTAATTTATAATGGGATGCTACTTGCTGCAAGTTGTTGGCTGGTGGCCTTATTTAAGCTCCTAAAGCCTCTATTAGAGAAAAATAAACAGGAAGATATCCTGCCTGGGCACTGTAGCCATTTTACATAGCATATTCCCAACATTCAGATTCACCATGATTTTGACTCTGATGAACAGCCTAATATACTGTAGTACCTGAGCACTAAAAAGCTCCCTTATCTGGACTTCCTCTTGGCTTCCTTTGAGGAAGTGGAAAGAGTGCTCTTTGGTACAACCTCAGACACATGAGGGCGTAGTCTATGCCCTTCCTGGCTCAATATAGGACTGGGTGAGTGTATGATGACCTGGCTGTGGGAGATTGTCTATGCTTCTCCTTAATAGATCCTCCCTGGATCCAGAAGTGTTTGCCAACTATTGTCTAGTCTTCGTAGCTTTCCCTTCTGGTAATGATGTAAAGAGCACATTGGGATGCAGCCAGAGACAATCTTGAGAAAGTGAAATCACACATTACATTTTTGACTAGAGAAATATGAAATTTTTTCAATTATTTACACATGGGCATGGGATGGAGAAAACAGCTGTTGTAGTTGGATAGCATTTCTCAAGATCTTGATGTAGGAAGAGTGATCCATAGGTCTTACTTAACTTCCCAGTAACTTTTGTTACCATCATGCATGATACCCGGACTGCAAAGTTTGGTGATCAGAGGCTCTTTTCTGCTGTATTTGCATTCCTACTTCAATGGGCAATTGCCATCAATGGCAGTGGATAAGGCCAAGGTTGGCTCACGTACTTCTCCCTTTTTGGGTGCTGCAGTGGCCTTGGTCCTTCCCTCTTCCTTACAAATGAAGCTGCTGGGAAAGGTCATTTGGCCATTGGGATGTGATATGAACAGGCTGATGATACTTAGCTTTATACTGCCACTGCAGGCCCAACTGAAGTTGCTACTGAAATCTCATTCAAATATCCGGAGACTGGTGGGATATGGATGGGACAAAACGGGTTAAAACCGAACCCTAATAAGATGACATTACTGGCTGTTCATCACAGTTCTAGCTAGTGAGCAGTTATGAGAAGGCCATAATCACTGTGCAAATGGGGTGCAAGGTGCTCTCTACCTGGGGCTTCTTTTAAAACTCTTCACAAACTGCAGCAAGTCAAAAATGTAATGTGTGATTGGAATACCCAGTATGATAAATAATATAGTCCTTTTCAGGATACTTCATAGTATATACTCTACTACTACAGTGGAATTCAAAGAGCTAGTTCTGATTTGTAAACCCCTATACAGCTTGGCACCTATGTACTTTAAGTATTGCCTAGTATGGCTGGCTGGGGAATTCTAGAAGTTCACAAATCTTCAAGATGCCAAGGTTCTGTTCTAGAGGTTAATTGGTCCTGCTCTGCTATAGTCTTTTAGCACTTCCAGAGGGCCTTTAGGGAATGACTATTAGCAGTGGTGAAATCCAATTATTTTTACTACCGGTTCTGTGGGCAAGGCTTGGTGGGCATGATGTGGCTTGGTGGGCATGGCTTGGTGGATGTGGCAGGGGAAGGATACTGCAAAATCCTCTTTCCCTCCCCACTCCTGGGGGAGGATATTGCAAAATCTCCATTCCCACCCCACTCTGGGGCCAGCCAGAGGTGGTATTTGCAGGTTATCCGAACTGCTCAAAATTTCCACGACCAGTTCTACAGAACCTGTCAGAACCTGCTGAATTTCACCCCTGGCTATTAGCCATATTTATTCAGATATTATATATTTACTTATTTTGAAAATAAAATTATATGGCTTTTATGGACAACAATCTTAGGTAATTAATAAAGAATATACAAATAATAAAAACAGAATTAAAATTTGTTACGTATCACCAATGTCATAATAGTATCTCTCAAGCAAGCAAGCAAACAAGCAGCACCCTCATAATTTTTTAAGTGCTGGCCTCACTTCCCATCCTAGCCCAATTCAACTCCTGAGGGAAAGAGCAGATTTTTAGGATCCTTGGAAACTTAGATGTTAGGGATCCTCTGCATCAGAGGGGCGTTGGTGCTACTATGGAAAAGGCTTGCTTCCTAGGTCCCAACAGATTATAATATTTAATAGAGAGACCTGGAGAGAGCCATTCTATCCAGTTTAGATGGGTGAGCAGATATCTTAAGGAAGTGTTAGTCTTTCAAATAACCTGGCTCCAATGCCATCAAAGACTTTAAATGTAATAATCAGCACCTTAGATTGCTCTTGGAAATAAACTATAAGCCAGGGCAGTTCATACACCATCAATGTAGCACAGACAAAAATGCAGGATGCACCCAGACCTGCACGCAGCACAACATTCTGGACCAGTTGAAGTTTCTGGGTGGACATCAAGGGCAGTCCCTTGTAAAATGCATTGCAGTACTCCAAATGGGAAGTGTTTAGGGCATGAATGACTCATATGTAGGGACTTCTGGTCCAGGAATTGGTGCAATTGGTTCACAAGTGTGATTGGTGCAAAGCCTGCAACTTGTGCATCAACTCTTAGTTATTATTAGACATATTATTGATTTGTTCTTGTGGTGTATTATATTGTGTTACTCTTATTTACTATGTCAAATGTTATTTTGTTCAGTACATTGTCATACACATATATAATAAATCACATAAATTATGTGATTTATTTACCAGATATAAATAAATCTGGTAAATAAATACATCTAGTAAAAAATTGCAATAAATAATATGTATTCAAAATTATCATATCCTAATTACAATAGTTAATGGTCCTTTAAAGAACTGGTTTAAGAGAAATGGTTTCCACCATTAAATTGAGGTAACCCTCATCTACCATAGATGTGTATGTGTGTGTATATTATGTGTGTGTTTTCTGATAAGAAATTGGCTCAGGTTCATAAAGCCGTTTGCATTATGTAAATAATGCAGAAGATCATTGAATCAAGTAATTCTGCATGAAACAGTATTAAACTGGGCTTCCATATACTTTTCATGAACTTAAACTGTGCAAACACATTATTTTTAATATAAAATGCAAACATATAAGAACACCATATAAAAATCAAGGTAACCTGAGAGAGGAAAAACAGTGCAATCTACACTACAAAATAAAAATGGCATAATTTATTCTTATGATAATTTTATTATTGAATTCAATAAGTACTAATATTTATTTATAACCAAAATTTGTGCATAGGATGAAACTCTAAAGTTGGTACAGAATATAAAGCATTTCTCACCTTAGCTGAATGGTAGATTTTGTCACTTGAGTAACTCTGGGGTATTGGAGGAACAGGATATTCATTTTCTCCTCTGCTCTTTTTGACTTCTACATAGGATACTGGGAAGATTCCTTGCTTATTTGTTCCCAGTAGCTTGCCTTCATACCAGTTTTGATCAACCCGTCTAAGAAGAATGACTTTGTCCCCCTGAAAGGCAACACTCAATAGATGAAATATTGTTGTCCCAACATGAATGCATTCAATATATAGCGATGGAATACAAATTCCTTAACTGTGATAGAATATTAATGAAAGTGAATAATTAAGAAAAGCCAACAGGTTCCAAGGTCAAAATGCTTCTCATACAGGTTCAGGGCTTAAAGTAACTTGAGGCACCATTCATAGAATCAATGGCTGTCTAAATGAGTTTTTCAATGGAAAGATGAATTGTATGGCTCTTAGTACTGCCAGTTAAGAATGGAAATTCCTCTTCCAGTGAAACTGTAGTGAGACAAACATAGAAACCTACAATAATTGTCAAATGCTAGTCCTACCTAGGGAAAATATATGGGAAAGGGAGGGTTCAAAGGTTGCATTTGCTTTTCAAAGTGTTTGTGCTGATCAAGGAAATTTACCAAGAGTTTTCTTCCTTTGTAGGACGTTGTCCAAGAAATCTCTTTATTGACCTTTGAAACATCCCCCTTATCACAGACCTCTGCAAGAGAGATTTTTACATGATAACATGGCAGTTCAGGTTACAAGGGAAGCCTCTTTTGAAGACCTACTCAGAAAGGCACAGAGCATAATAAAAATAAAGATATTTCTGTTAGCTCTAGGAGGGAGAAATACCTTTGTAAAGACTTCATTCTGCTGACAGTGTATGGGGCCCTTTAAAAAGAACTATTTTTAAAAGGAAAGTACCAAGAGTTTTTTTGATCTCATTTTAAAAAGTAAGAACTGGCCATTTTTTCTGTGGATCTTTAAAATAAAATCCTTGCTTAATGACTCTAATTAGAAGCAGCAACTCCATTGCTAAATGAAGCAGTAAGTAAGCAAAACATCACATGGCTAGCTCATTTATCCGTCCTCCCACCGCCCAGTGCGGTCACAGAGGGCTGCTCTCCTCTGGGAGCTGTCGGCCAGACAATGTCGGCTGTCGGCTCCCAGGAGGAGGGCGTTCTCTGTGGCCGTACCGACCCTCTGGAACGAGTTACCCACTGGGTTCCAGACAGCTCCTGATCTCCGTACTTTCCGCAGAGACCTGAAGACGTGGCTTTTTAAACAAATTGTGTGATCTGTTTTCAGGGATTTTTAATTGATTGTGGGATTTTAAATTGTTTTTTAACCTTATTTATTGTGATTGTTTTTATGTTTGTTGGTTGTGAGCTGCCCCGAGTCCTTTGGGAGAAGGGCGGCATATAAGTTTTAAAAATAAATAAATAAATAAATTTAGCAATGGCAGTTCCAGTTCCATTCATTAAGTGAATCATCTAAGGTCATTAAGCAAGACATCATGTGGCTGCAACTTGTCATCTCTTGCCAACTTTCCCATTGACTTTGCTTGTCAGAAGCCAGCTCAGAAGGAAATCATGTGACCGCAGGGATGCTGCAACGATCATAGGTGTGAAGACTGGTTATAAATAACTTTTTTCAGCGCTGCCATCACTTTGAACAGGTGCTAAACAAATGGCTGTTAAGCAAAGAACCACCTGTATGTAAGAAGCCCCTTAAAAATACTGGACCAGAAAATGACCGCCTCAAAGTAGATTGTAGGATACAGCAAAATTTGATATTGCATATACTGTATATAGAAAGAAATAAGTTTTAATTCTTTCCCCTGATACAGTTCTGAGTCAGATTTATAGCCAAGCATCAAGTATTTGCACTGAAAGGAAACTGATTCAGTCCCAAACATCTTCAAATAGTATACAGGTAATATTTATTTAGCGAATGCCTCAAACAACGACTGTTCAAATTGTGATGAAAAAAATAACTTTGTAACCAGTCCTAGCATTAATGACTTCATTGGTCTGTAAAGCAAAATGAAGTTACAGATCATGTGTAGTGGCCGTTTCACTTAGCAACTGCTTCGCTTAACATCCAAGTTGCCAGTCCCAATTGTGGTTGGTAAAAAAGGACTACCTATATTGTACAGCACTTTTTATTTGCATTGCTGAAGGGAGCGCCAGGAGTTGAAAGAAAGAGAGGGAAAGAAGGTTAGTACCAATGTAGGAAATAAAAAAAGCTTAGCAGAAAGAAAAAAACAGGCAGCAGAAAGATGTAGTAGCCTAATTTACAGTCACAATACAGACTTGAGTAATATATACTTGAGTGAATAAGCCCCTTTACAGAGAATCTTTGTCAAACTTGGTACAACAGCCAATTTTAGCAAATACCTTTCTCAATGAAAGTTCCACATTTGTATCTGCATTGAAATTATATTTTGCAATAGCTTCTCCAATCTCGGCCACATGTGCTGGAGGTGGTGGTCTTGCTGGCTGTGCTTTTTCTGGGGGAATAAGTTTCTGAAGAGAGAATAGCGGTTATTTTAATCAACCTTTCCAAACTGGGCATCTATTTGTAAAACTCATATGTATCAGATTGCTGGTGTAAAGACAAACCTCAACATAAGAAATAGGAAAAATCCCAACTCTTCCGTAGTGTTCGCCCTCATACCAGTTTTGATCCACTTTCCTGAGGATATAGACAGTGTCTCCTTTCTTAAAGGGTAGCTCTCTGTAAGAAACATTTATACAGTGATACAGGTTTGACATCCTGGGAACTATATCTTGAATTGAATATTAATTCGTTTATCATTTTAAATAACAAAAAGAAGAACCAAAACTAGCAGCTCGAAGTCATATTTAGTAATGAGGTCAACCATAAACGCAAAAGCTTACTTTTTCTTGAATACTTTACTGATTTAATGTTGATTAATATCTCAAAAACAAAAGAAACTGTGGTTTATTTTATCAAGGAAACTAGCATTGTCTTTTTGTAAAAAGGCATTTACTGCTGTATCTATAAAATGAAATGTAGAACTGCTTTGGTTCTTTACAGAAATAACACCTAGTAATCTTTGTTTTTCTTAAGCATGGTTTTACATTCTATCTTCTATCTATATTCCTCAACTATGTTTATTCAGATATTGCTTGACAATGGTTAAGAATGAACAGATAAACATACCGATAGATGTTATTTCTATTTAGGACCAAAGACTCTTTTCTTTAGGTTCTCTCTGTGTCAGTTCCCTAATTCTTTTTTGATACTGCTACCAGTGTTAAAAGGCAACTAGAGATGCAAACAAATTGGCAGAACTTGTTTCTTAGAAGGAAAACTCAATCCAATGTGACCTCCTGAAGCATGGAAATTTGGCTTTCCCATTGACTTTGCTTGTCAGAAAGTCACAAAAAGTGATCACATGACCTCAGGACCCTGCAGCGGTGATAAATACAAGTCAGTTGCCAAGTGTCTGAATTTATGACATGGGGATGCTGCAACACAGTGTGAAAAATGGTCATAAATCACTTTTTTCAGGGCTGTTGTAACTTTGAATGGTCACTAAATGAACTATTGTAAGTCAAGGACTACCTGTAGAATAGGGGACAGAAATCGGACTGGCCCACTTAGGATGCCTGTTGAACAAATTCATCTTGCCAATTGTATCCATTTCTGCTTGATTGCTCATGCTCATTCATTCACCACTCTTATCAGGATTTTTGCAACATTAGGAGGCTAATATTGAAGATCACTTAGCAACTACAACTGGTTCAGAATGTATTAGCATAAGTGGCATATGAAACCCTACTTCTCCATCCAACTCTAAAATTTAGATTGTCTTGACTTTGCCAGCTTTAAGAAAGACTCGACCTCTACAGACTTTGGCAAGTTTAAAGAGATTGTTTTTCTTATAACAGTATAGAAATCCAGCCTAAAAGCGATTTTGTCTCTTAATGCTGATAAAATGGCATAAAGAGCATAATAAAAACTATATTGGTGAGAATGTTCAAAAGTGAAAGTAAATCAACACTGCATATTCAAATCATACATTAACAACATATACATTTTTATTTCACTGCAAAATTGTTTCCTCTATAATAAATAAGACAAAAGAAAACAACTTCAATTTTAAAAACCATTAAGTATGTACTATTCTAATATGCATTAAATATTGCTAAACACTTTATAGGAATGAGTCATACATTAGTTAAATTGCGGCGACTACATCTTAAATTACTGAATATCTGAATATTGCAGAATGCTTAAATAGTAAAACATTAGTTTAACTACATAATAAATAGAGACTCATTTGTATCAATTGTAATATTATTGCACATATTCTTTTCTAGCTGTGAACATTTAAGATTCATTATGATTCTCTGGGTTAAAAAAAGGGACTAATACTTACTTAGAAGTTTGAGCCTTAAAGTCATATACTGCTCTAGCTGGCAGTCTCTGTAATAGAAAGAAATAAATTAATCTAAAAAACATGTACTTAAAATAATACATAAAACATGTATCTAAAATAATGCCCCTCTGGCATAGCAAAATGGGACAGGGGCTGCATATGCTTCATAGGATGCCTGTGCTTGCATTTTAGATACCTGTTTCAGGATGGCTCTACTTCATGATGTCTCTGTGTAATTCTAGATAACCTGCTTTCATGGTAGCAGGGGAGTACTACCCAGCTAGCAGCAATATTTACTGATTAATACTTAGTCTCAATTTTCTGGTACATGTTATAAAACATGTAAAATAAAACTATTTTAGGATACCCTTCACAGGAGTAAGTTTTAATATAACTATAATGAAACTAAACACATTGCATAAAAATATTAATGAATCTCTGTATGCTTCCAGGTCTACATTTGTATTTCAAATATTGTTAAAATATTGAGTTTATTTTGTAAAAGGAAGTATTCACTATTTCTGCTTTCCCAGGAGAAGGGCCAGAAATTCAGGGAGAAGGCCTGAGATTTATTAACTCAAACTTTTTTTCCCTTCTTCTAGATAGTACAGGCCCAAGGAGCAGCATTTATTAACTAAAACTTTTTTCCCCTTCTTCTAGATAGTACAGGCCCAAGGAGCAGCATCAACAAAGGGAAATGGGATTAGCATCCTAGAAAGAAGACATTTATTTAGGCCGAGTGCTTTCATTGCAATCTAATCTCTTTTCTGAACACTGTGTACCTCTTGGCAGGCCCACAAATATACTGACATTTATTGCTTGTTAAACAGATGTTGCAATTTTGGTTGTTGCTTCTTTCATCTGGAGTTCCAATGCATACTTTTTCTGTCCTCACAAAGGAATTTGAAAGCAATATGCAATTATCTTTACTTTTCCTGATCTCAAAATGCAGATGTATACAGATCATCATATGCCAGTCTAATCAACTGTAAAAAAAAAAAAAGCAAAGGGACTGAAATCCACCCAAGACTTCCTGGCTAACTTGCCACCATTCCTTTGTTTCTCCTCAAAGCCCTGTGAGATGAAAATACAAGCAGCTTGGAAATTTAGATCATTTGTCCCAACAACTGTGATCTTAGCTGCATGATACTATAATGGAGGAAGGGAAAGGGGAAAGACTAGTTCTAATTAGTAGATATGAAAAAGAAACCTTCAAGACCAAGATGCCAAACCTCTAGGGCAGTGGTTCTCAACCTTCCTAATGCCGTGACCCTTTAATGCAGTTCCTCATGTTGTGGTGACCCCCAACCAAAAAATTATTCCTAAAACCATTGAAAATATGTGTTTTCCAATGGTCTTAGGTGACCCCTGTGAAAGGGTCGTTTGACCCCCAACGGGGTCCCGACCCATAGGTTGAGAACCACTGCTCTAGGGAATGAAGGTCTGCTAAATGATGAAAAAATTCCTGTCAATAGTGGGGAAGTGAAAAGCCCGCAAGGGCTGCAGAAGCACAGGGAACAAAAAAGGGGAAATATTGGCTTTGCTGCAATTTCAAATTCAGAAATTCATAGATTCAATGGCTCAAAATAGATGAGATCGATCAGGATTGGAACCAGTCCTGAACCGGTACTTGTGCAGAAATGTCCTAATTGTAGTCCACACTCTGCTTCTCTTTCTATTCCAACTGCATTGTTTTGTAACCCCAGGTGATGAAAGACAGCATTGCCAAGAAGCTTTGCAAGAAATGCTTTTTAAAAGTCTCCAGGTATTTTCAGAAATGCACTTCTGGCTTCAAACATGTTTGTTTAAGTACATTTTCTTGCAGTACCTCTCTGTCTGGAGTTCCTCTTCTTTCTTTTGGAATACATCGACTCACATCAGTGAAAGCAGAAGAATAATTTCCAGGAGATTCCTGGTCTACTGAAAGTAAAATGCCATTAGATGAAAATTCATGAAAAGCAATTGTGGAAGCTTATTTCAAAAGAAACTACATCTAAATTCATGTTATTGTGAATCTGAATTAAACTAATGTAACAACAAATAAACAAAAATGGACAAACAGAAGTCTAGAAAGGAAGCTATGGAAATTATTTCATATACTAGTTATACAATTTCGAACTGAGCCTGAAGCATTAAAAAGAAAAACCAAGACCAGCAATGTAGTATCTTCTCTTACAACTCTTGATTTTAGAGGAACAGAAGAATAAGTTACTGAAGATGCAAAAGGTAAAACATAGCACTGACTCATAAAGCTAATTAAACACGTACCCACATGCAAGGGAATGCGTCAAAAGCATGCCACAATGATGGAATAATGAAATTCTGAGGTGATCCAGTAGAACAGAAATGTATGACTGTTTTATGTTAGATCAGATTAGATTATGCATTTGCCACATTACTGTGTATTCTGGCTTGTTTTAGATATGAAAATGTAGTCTCCAGATTAGGAGTGCAGGGCTGTTATTTTTCTGCTCTCTTTGCGACCACTTTTCCCAAAGATGTCATTTGCTGTAAGGGCAGTTTTGGGAAAAACGGTCCTGGAGACTATTTTCCCTGAAAAGAGGGAAGGATAAAAGCTTCTAGCATAACATGCAATTAGCCTGAAGCACTGCTGCTATATTTTTAAAAAAAATAATCACAGATAAAATAAATATCTGCTTTCCAGGTTAAGTGATATCTAGAAGTCCATATTTCTAGCTCACAAAACTCAATTGTTTATATAGAAGTGTCCATGAAATAGAATTGCACCCTTTCAGTGTGATCCCAAATAGGGAAAAGGCCTATTAAATTCAGCGGATTTATTAGTGAGTAAACATATTTAAGATTAGTATATGACAAGCTGAAAATACCTATGTAAGTATATTAACATGAAGAAAAAAAGAATGTAGTTCATTAACACTTTCTAAGCAGCTTTGTAAGTTCTACAGTTCATTTTTATAGAAATCCTCGATGAGAAATAATTTCAATAATTTGCTATTTTCAAATAACTATTTGTATTTATGGTACCCTAAACCAGAATTTCTCAAACTTGGTAACTTTAAGATGTGTGGACTTAAAAACTCCCAGAATATAGCTTCAAGTGCAATTTGTGTTAGTCATACCTCTCACGTCAGAAATTACTACTGCATGTAAGAAATGGTAGAAACTGCATATAACTAAACCTTGATATCTAAATAATATGATCAATCTATTACACTTATGTGGAGTAAGAAGCTTCTGGACCCATTTTTGCACAACAATTCTAGTTGTTGGTTTATTTATTTACCAAATTTATATGGCTGCCCGTATCACAAGAAGTGATGCTGGATGGCGTACAACAATGATAAATGCAAAATCATCTCCTTTCTTTGTCCTCCTCCTGGACAAAGGAGACTGGCACACTCATTTTAAGCTAATGAAGTATTAGATAACTATGTGAACTCTAGCTAGTGTAAAGCAGTATTGATTTACTAATAAGCTAGGAGTATAAACTATAGTTTGATCCTGGTTTATTTTAAATGAGACTTTAATGATATGTGACTTCCCCATATTGCTTGCCAGTGGAATCAGCTTGGAACTATTGTTTAGCGACCCACTGTTTAATGTTGCTCTTAACTGGTTTAAAATAAGCAGATCTACCCCCAAATTTAGTGTCACAGGAAATTTGATTTTAGTGTCATGGGAAATTTCATTTAAAAGAGGACATTTCTGCCTCCCTGGAGAAGATGCGAGGGGCAGCAGAGGAGTCATAGCTTTCTATTGCTGCTGATAGTTGAGCTACACAGCTATGTGCAGAGGAAAGCATGACTGAGTTGAATTTTTAAATATTCTATACTATTAATGGAGATCATGTGCTTGTTATTATTTTTATTTTACATAGACTACATAGCTAAGTAGATGAAATTGCAACTGTAATACTCTTTACCTTGGTTTTATCCTGTAAGACTTGTCCTTCTCAATATTAAATGAAGCCATTTTAAAATTAGTAGATTTTAATGTTGCCACCATCATTGCATAGATGGACGTTTAGATTAGTAAGCCAAACATTTAATTCAGCCATAATTATGTTTCTACATAGCTGAATTATTTTGTGAACTTAGATGGAAATAATTTTAAAACAAGTGTGTCTTTTCTTATTATTTCACCTTGTATATTCAGGTGACCATATATTTTATTAGGAAGTCTTTGTACCTTTTCCCAAAATCATTGATATGAATATTAGACCTATTGAGACTTTTTTCACTGTGTGATATTAAGTTCCATTATGAATCACTGCTCTCTTATTTCAGTAACTATTCAAATGCTAATAACAAAAGGTGACTTTTTCCTTTTGCTGGCTGGTCTGAAAAGCACAACTTTCTACACAGTTATTGTCCTCAACTGATCCCCCCCCCCCCGCCATTCCTATGATTGACTGTACAACAGACAATTTCTAGGCTGTATAAGGTGCACAACACAAATGTAATGGGAACAAACTAGAAAGGATAAGGGTGAATGACTCAAACACAAGCATAAAGAAAAGGAAGTAATCCACCTTGGAAACACAGTGCATTATCATATTCCTGGTTGCTGCTGTTGGTAGCATCCATGTCTTGATAAGAGGCACTGAGAGGCAAACTTCTGCATTCATTCTGGTACAACGGACAGTGAATAGCACCATCGTGAGGCAGTGGATGCAAAGGCTGGCGTATGGGACTTTTTCTAAAAACTTTAAGGGAGGAATTCCTTTCAGGAATGTCTGGAAGCAATTCAGAAATAAGTCTGTGCAATATACTATTGTCAGGCAAGCTTCCCCTTCTTTTCTCTGCTTTGATTTGGTCACAGATATCTTTAAGGGCGGAGTCCAGGGCGTCAAAGACAGATGATTTGCATTTTGTCTTTTCAGCCTGCTTTTTGGGGAGTGTGTTTTTTTTCCTCCGGAAAGGCACTGGGCTGACTAGGAAGGCTATTTTAGAGAGGCCAGCATCGGAATCTTGTCGCTTAGGGTCTTCTGGGGTAGTTTCCTGTTTAGCCCTTGCATGCTTCAGCATGGTGGTGAAGCGTGTGTATGAGGCTGGACATCTTCCTTTGCAGGAGCTGATAAGATGCTTGTGATGGTGGTGATGTCCTGATCCATAAAAGCTTTCTGACGATGTGAAGGAGAAGTGATCAAAATCACTTTCACTACAAAAAGATGAGCCTTCTATCTGTATGAAGTCACTCATGTCAGAGACCACTCCATCTTGGTCACTGTCTGAATAGTCCATCTGAGATCTTTGTGGTTCCTCACTAGTTATTTCAATGTGAATTGGCACCAGAGTGTTGGACTTGTAATTTTTTTGCACCTGAGCAGTGTGCCTATTTTGATTTTCTTCATCCAGCAGGGATTCAATAGAAAACCGTCTCATTGTACAAAAGCCATTTTTAGGAGGTTCCAGGAAGCTTACAGCTGATAATGCTTCTTCCCCTAAATTTGGCATCGATTTAGATTTCTGAATTAATTTTTCAAATTCAGATATTCTATTGGGCACCATGTCTCTTGGTACTTCCTCTGTGGAGGATTCTTTCCAACCACGTAGCAAGCTCTTATGCTGTTCCTTTTCATACTGTAGTACTCTGGATTTTACAGAACAGATCACCTCGGAATTAAGCAAGTCTTTGCGGTTAATGCGGTGCATTCTTTTGTACAGTTTTAGGAATCCTGGAGCATCATGGGCAGACCTAAGATGTGCCCTTGACCGACTGGAACCACGAGTTTCAGAGGAATATGGGGAAGCCCAGCTAAGGGAAGAATCACCTTTGGGATTGTCTGCACACAACAGAGACACCATACTTTCAGATTTATTCTGTGCATCAGAGAAGCAACAATGATCATCAGCTAACAGGTCGTCGTAGCTGCGAGATTTGCGTTTGGGAGAGGAATTCTCTTCAGTGCTGCTCCAGACTTCTGCATTCTGACGGGCCATTTGCCAGCCATTCTTGTAGCTGATGGCTCTTCTTGAATCACCTGGAACAGCTAATCGCTGCCCATAATTTTTACCATAATCTAAATCATTTGAGGTGTTCTGGTTGGGGACTGAATAACTGGAAAGGGATGAATATATTTTGCTAATATCCCCACCTTTATAATCCACAGAGCAGCATGGTGAAAAAGAGACATTGCCAGAAATTAACAGATTCAAAAGTAGACAGAAAAATAACAATTATTACATGCCAGAAAGAAATCAGAGGTGGGGAAGGACTTTGATTTTCTTAACATAGAGTTAACAATTATGGCATAATATGCATACCTAAAATACAATAGTCGTTAAGTTAATTTTGGATTGCACTATTAATATAGAAAGGCTTCTGTATGTATCTTTAAATTTTTGAAATGGAAAACTGGGTACCATTTCTCACCTAGTCTCCTTGTCATGCTGCAAAATTGTGTACATATATTATCATCTTTGTCAGCTTTTAAGGTAAGTTAACTAAAAAAAAATTAACTGTACCTCCTGTTCAGAAATCTAATCCAGGCAATAAAATGAAAATTAAAAAACAGCCCAATAATTGCTGAAAATGGACAAAATGAAAACAAAAAGTGATTTCTGGATCAGCTGATTAAAAAGGGTGAAATGTGGGGAAAATAGAACTACATAATGTAACTCTAATGGGGGAGAAATAGTAGAAGTTCATTTGTAACTACTATATAGAAGATCGGAAGCCACATTTTAAATGTTCTTTGTCTTTCTTTCTTAATCTATATTATTTCCTTTTATTTGAACTTCTTCCTTTTTCTATTTTCCTTTTATATATTTTCTTGTTTATTTTTTGATTGTGTAAAAGCTTTAAATACAAATTATACATTAAGAAACAGCCCACTAGAAACCCAGGTATAGATATATTGCAGTGGTGGGTTTCAAATTTTTTTACTACCGGTTCTGTGGGCATGGCTTGGTGGGCGTGGCTTGGCTTGGTGGGCGTTGCAGGGGAAGGATACTGTAAAATCTTCATTCCCTCCCCAATCCTGGGGAAGGTTACTGCAAAGTCCTCATTTCCTCCCAATCAGCTGGGATTTAGGAGGCAGAGAATAGATGAGGTGGGGCCAGTCAGAATTTTTACTACTGGTCCTCAGAACTACTCAAAATGTCCGCTACTGGTTCTCCAGAACTTGTCAGAACCTGCTGAAACCCACCTAGGATATATTGCCTACTTGGAAAAACTTGGAACAATTTAGAAAACTGGTAGCATACAGTAACCTTAGACCCCTTTGCAGTTTTTCCAATTTAAATATAAGATTTTCCACTTTTTCTCCATCTCTCTCTCTGTTTCTTCCCCCACAAGTTTTTTTTCTCTATTTTTCCTCTGGTTATATTCCCTTGCATTGGTGATGTTTGTAGTGTAACAGAGTGAACAATGGGGAAGGTTTTAAGCTGAAAACTTTAATCAATGGATTTACAGGGAAAACAGTTAAATGAGAATTGATATGCTGGAATACAATTTTGGTACCAGTGGGAATGATGGGAGTTGTAGCTCAACAGATCTGAAGTTTGTCAATTTGGGAAAAAGCAACATTAAGGCACTTTATCCATAACTTTCTGAAATCCATTGCCTGGATTAGATTGGTTCCAGCAAAATGGAACAAAACAGAATTGCTATTTGCCCAAGCATTGAACACTGAGATTCTGAAATACAATATAGAAAATGTTACAAATATATACAAGCAATTATCCCATCTTGCCTCAGATAATATTAACCAAGTACTAGTACTACTAATTCTGTACCCTAAAGTATTAAAAGAAATGTGTTAAATGTTAAATTGACATGCAATTAAATAATCATTAGAAGAAAGTTATCTTAAATGTCTCCAATTTTAGACTTTTTATATAAATAAGTAGGAACACTTACACAAATAAACCCTGTTAACAAATGATAAACATTAAAGCAGAAAATGCAAACAGTCCTGATTTTCAGTGGAAGATATTGAGACGTTGAGACATTAACTATATGGTGTGTGTGTGTGTGTATAAATATTCCTCAACTAATGACTACAATCGAGCCTAAAATTTCTATTGCTAAGGAGGCAGTTGTTCAGTGAATCGCCACCTTTTTTGTTTTGATGGGCTGCCCCAGAAAGCTATTTATCACAGCAGGATGAGGGAGGCGTTGCTGGGAACAACATGTTTGGTTTATGACTGTGTGTGTGTGTTTTTTGTGCTTCCTGCTTGACTTTGTGCCTTGGAGACTCTGAACTTCTTTGGCCAAGGGAGCTCTTCTGGGTGTATTTCAGCATGGCCTGGTAGATTTAAGTTTGCTTGGTGGATTTATTTGTTGCAGCAACTTTCCATTGTTTTATGGACTATTGGCCATTGCCCTGTGGATTGACCTTGGCCTGCTTCTGGCTGGATTCATTTGGGATAGTTCTGAGGCTGTGTGAAGGGAATTGCTGGGGAATATCAATAAACTCTCTAAACCACACCTATGTGTGGGTGTGGGTGAGTGGGGCAGCACAGGAAGACACAGACTACCCCTAGGGGTGAAAAGGGATTTTTTTTTAATTAAAAGAACCACCTGCCATTTTAACCCAAAAGGAAGATAATCCAAGAGAAGAGTAGATTTTCTTTAAAAAAAACCTCATACAGTGACAAAAATCTTGTGCAATGCTAAGCTTTCCACTTTTTCAACCAAGGGTTGTCAACTTTGGTTGAAACCTATTTTGGAGATTGCTCCAATAATGTGTGCAAATGACACAAACACATTTATGCATCTGTATATAAATTCCTGAACATACACACATGTGTGCATGCACACAGGCATATGTATATAGGTATTAGCTAGAAGCTATACTTCAAAAAAGGCTGATCCAGAACAAAAAAGCTAAATTTATATTTGAATATTATATCCAAAGACCCAATTTATAAAATTAACGGACCCTTCATATACATATTGCAACTGTTCCTTCTTTTACCATAAAATACTCTTACATGAGTGTGTATTTACACTTCTCTCCTCTTTCCAACATAAATACCAAAAAAGAAAAAAAAGGAGAAAGAGGAAGAAAAGGCCAAAGATAGAATATAAATAAGTTAAAGGGAAGGATAGCTATGTGAGGAAAGGGAAGGGAAGAAAAAAAGAATAGAGAAAAGAAAGCTGAATGGAATTGGGACAAGTAGAAGTACATAATAAGGGCAGTAAGAAAAAATAAAGGAGTTTTTTTAGGTACTACAACAAAGACTAACTTCATAGGCAAACAGCCCCTCCCACCCAATGGCTACTCTTCACCCATTGGTTATGTTCAATAGTCTCATCTATTCTTCTCAGCAACTCTAAGATAATCTTTACTCTCCCTTCCCCAACTCACAGTTAATTGCTAGGATGTCCGCAATGCCTGGTCCAAAAAGTCAAAATGGCAGCTGTCATGAGGCAAATCTAAGTGACAGATTTGCCTCATGACTACCTAAAAATCCAGATGGAGCTTCAATTGCACTGTTACTGTTATCTTGGTTTGTTTTAAAACCATATCCTGCAGACATCCTTGCATAATTATTTGTGGGGGGAGGGAGTCATATTCCAATTGGGTAAATGGTACATGGCTGCCTTTTCAATGTAAAATTTTGAATTATTATGGTGGCATTGCAGAGTGGGGAATCATAGGAAACACTTCAGGTGTTGTACAATAACAATAAACAGGAAACATTAGCACTTATGTGAAATGGGGAAATATTGCAGAAATGGAGTATGGCAGAAAAAAGCTCTTACTGATTGCAGACATGGAAAGCCTGCATTAAGAGTTCACTCCCTATAAATGTTTGCCAAGACAATAATTCATTTTCCTATTCAGTTATTAAAAAGAGACAATTCATTTATCGAACATTAAGAGATTTTCAGACTGCATTTCCTTTGGATACATTTATGTTTGTGATTTATGTCTTGATTAGTGATGTATGACAATCACATTTTAGAAGATAATATTATATTTGGGAAGAAAATGGCCTCAATCCCTGTCTTTTCCTTGTCTGGTGAATCAACTTTAAAGTTTTTTAAAAAAAGATTTTAATCGGCTTTCTTTTTAAAAAAGAAAAGGCTACAAAGTTTTCATATGATGAGTTGTTGACATATCAGATTAGGAGATTAATATGAATATAAATACTGGATTTCTATCCCTTCCATGCAAATTGGATTGGTGAATTTTGATTGTTTAGTAGAATTTGAAATCCATCCGTATTTTTTTGGAATTCATGAATTCCTGTTTATTTATCCTTGAGCTCATTTAGTACCTTTTGCTCTTGATGGAGAGCATGGAGAAGAGGTGGTAACAGGCTTCCTAAGGGTTGAATAGGTGCTCTGTGTATCTGTACGACCAAGAGTGTATCGATTTACATTCTGATCAGTGTGGACTTTCTGCTGAGTTACTGCAGGCTCTGACTTCCTTCGTTTTCTGTAATCACTTGAAGTACTTGTAGAGCTGGGGAAGAAAATAATAATGTAGCAAGACATGTCTAAAATGTCTCCTTAGAAGTCAGCAAATAATTAAGTTCATTAGCCATTACTACCATAACTAAATACAATACCAATAAAAAGGCAAAGGCTTCCCTATCCAATCATGTCTGAGTCTAGGTCGTGGAGTTTATCTTCACTTCTTAGCTGATGGAGCCAGCATTGTCCAAATACATTTTCTGTGGTCATGTGGCCAGCATGGCTATATGGCAAAGTTGCACTTAATGCTGTTACCAAAGTGGTACCTATTAATCTACTCGCATTTGCATGCTTTTGAACTGCTAGGTAGGCAGGAGCTGGGGCAAGGAACAGGAGCTCACCCCATTATGCGGCAATAACAATAGCAATAGCGCTTAGTCTTAGAGTATATACCATTTCATAATGCTTTATAGCCCTAAGTGGTTTATAGAATTAGCATATTGCCCCCAATATGTTTGTAAAATTCCTTGGGATGAAGGGAAAGGTAAGGTTCTATTATTTGCTTTCCTTATGAGGTGGCCAAGTAATGTATCTTGATGTCTTATTCATATCCACTTGGAAATCTTCTTTACAATTTCCAAAACTACAACATCTGTGCAAGAATACAAAAAATGCAACATTTGTTCTGCTGCAATATTATTTATAAATAATAAGGGTAGAAGGGTAACAAAATGCTCTACTCGTTCTCCAGGTGGCTCAGAGTCTCAAGGCCCGGGTTTTAGGCTGATGTTGTGCAACGCCAGATCTGTGGTAAATAAAGCCCCTCTCATTTGTGATCTTGTGCAGGAGAGGGGCGTAGACCTGGCGGGTATAACGGAGAC
>JANHZT010004154.1:174936-187187 GCA_032468215.1 Stegonotus admiraltiensis | reverse complement strand
CTTGGCTGTGCACCGCCCTGAGTCCAGCTGGAGAAGGGCGGTATATAAATTTAATTAAATAAATAAATAAATAAATAAAATTCTGAGACAAAGCTATGTTGAGACAGAAAATGAAGTACTCCACAGTTTAGCTACCCTGTTTGGTTATTTAAAATGTTTTATGCCACTGTTTAAAATAAAAATGGTACATATAAAACATTTAAAATTGGTATACATAATACTTTATTTCAAAGCAACATTAGAAAATAATTTCAGTCAGACCAATATAAAAACAATTGATCATTAAAAGCAGAGATAAATGGTATTTTATATGTAGAAGAAGTTGTATTCTATTCTTTACTCTATCAGACTAAAAAAAATATGGCATTTGAGAAAGATGGAAGAATAGTAACTTCTTAAACTGTATTAATGGATTTTTGTCTGCTTTAGGTCAACATGGATATGTGTTTGTAGAAAAATAACACATCCAAAATGTGACATGAATATTTTTTTCTACAGCTACATACAGTATACTCCTTCCTTCCTTCCTTCCTTCCTTCCTTCCTTTCCTTTCCTTCCTTCCTTCCTTCCTTCCTTCCTTCCTTCCTTCCTTCCTTCCTTCCTTCCTTCCTTCCTTCCTTCCTCTTTGCACTGCAGAGATAAGAACATTCTTGGACTGATTATTAGGATTTCTGAATGTTATAATATTTTACTTTACACCTCAAAACACTCTCTTCCAATGTGGCCCCTCTATACATGCATAAATGTAAAGACCAAGATTCCCAGAATTGTGAGTTATAATCCCAACATATTTGCAAGACAAGGTTGAGAAAGGCTGCATCAAAATATATATCTGGATTAATGACATTTAGTTGCATTCAAGTTCATATGAATACATAACCATCATAATTAATAGGTGTAATTGTAGCCTTTTATTTCTAGCTTTACATTTCCAAAGCCTGGGATATTACACTGACCATAAATCCTTACTACTGTACTACCATCTCTGCTGGTTGAGAAAGTTTGCTTTTTTGTTTTAGTTTTGTATGACTAGGTAGGATGTGGAGAAGATATATGATGACACATTTACACAAAGAAGCAAATTAAGTTTTACTAAATTACTTAAAATTCATTGCAGTATTAAGTGAAGCAGTTATAATCTATCTATAGTCTGTTAATATTTATTGTTCATAGTTCTAATTATATCCATAATACCAGTATTTTAGAGATAGAATTTTCCCCCCAGAACCCAGGTCCTTTACTCTATGGTTCCCAAATCTCCCTCTCTTAAATTCCCCCCGTCTCTGGAATGTAAATGGGAAGATATACACTGTGTTGCTATGCTTGGGCTAGAAATTTTGTCATTCAATCATCATGTGCCTTTACAAAAAGAATCTTATGAAAATAGCAAAGGATACAGGATAATCACAGAAATCTTATCCTGTAGCACAGTGTTTCTCAACCATGGCAACTTTAAGACTGCTGGTTGGGGAATTTGGGGAATTGAAATCTACACCTCTGGAAGTTGATACAGTTGAGAAATACAGCTTTAGCACATACAGATAAATTATGCTTAATTCAAAGCGAAAATGACACAAGGAAGTTACAGGAGCTGTATAAAGTGAGAATGCTTGCAGGAAAACTTCAATCTATACTGTGCTTAACCTAAAAAGGGATATGGAATTATCTTTCTGTATGAAAAACAAATCCAAGCATATAATGTAAGAACTGTTGAAGGAGACGTTTTCTTTCTACTTGTATTTATATATTTGATTTCTCTTACCTAGAAGGTCTATCCACACGTCTGTCTGCTGGACTGTAGTATAAAGATGTCTGCAGAAATAAGCAAGCATCTTAATTTGAATTTCAAAAATATTCACATCAAAACATATTGATTGATTGAAGACTCTCACAATCATTAGTATTAACTATGTAATTAAAAGTTGAGTAGCTTTTAAACTAATTTCAAATGCTGCTTTTAATACTGGAGCTGTCTTCAGAATTTTTTTCATCCAGTTTCTCAAGTTAAACCGTATATCCTTATATTGACTAAATATTGGAAACTATAGCAATGAAAAAAGTAATTAAAAATCATGAGGTATTACTTTTCACAATATTAAAATCAAATCAAGGTGGGAATTATCTGTAAACATAGTTTAAACCTGTATAACATACATTGTCATTTGTTGACTTTTTAAACTTCATGTTAAGCACACAGTTTGGTCTCCAGATTTAAAGATTTTGTTTTGCACAGGAGTAAAATTAAAAGGATTATTTGAGAATACAAATAGTTTAAATTTGTCAATATAAATTCAAACCTTAATAACAACAATTTTTAATCTGGTATCTTAGGAGATGTTAAGGCTTGAGCTGGAAATAGCCACATATATTATTACACGTAGTCCTTGCTTAATGACCACTCATTCAGCATTTTTTCACAGTTATGATGAAATAAAGAGACTTATGACTGGTCCTGGTGGTTGTGGCTGCTGCAGCATCCCTTGTTGTTAGTCACAAAGTTGTGTCCAACCCATTGTGACCCCATGGACAACATTCCTCCAGGCCTTCCTGTCCTCTACCATTCCCCGGAGTCCATTTAAGCTCATACCAACTGCTTCAGCCATCTCATTCTCTGTCGTCCCTTTCTTCTTTTGCCCTCAATTGTTCCCAGCATTAGGTTCTTCTCCAGTGAGTCCTTCCTTCTCATTAGGTGGCCAAAGTATTTGAGTGTCATCTTCAGGATCTGGCCTTCTAAAGAGCAGTCAGGGTTGATCTCCTCTAGGACTGACCGGTTTGATCGCTTTGCAGTCCAAGGGACTCAGAGGAGTCTTCTCCAGCAGCATCCCCACATTCATGTAATTATGATCCGGCAATTGGGTCTTGGCACTTGACTCGTAATTACAACACTCACAGTATCCTACGGTCACATGATCATCATTTGTGACCTTCACCATCAGGTTTCAACAAACAAAGTCAACAGGGAAGCCAGCAGGAAGCCTAAGTCACACCTAAGGACCATGCGGGATTTGTTTAACAACCGCAACTGGAACTGCCCTAAATGCCATTGTAAGTTGCAGCAGTCATGTGATGTCACTTTACAATATTGCTTAGTGATGGAGCTGCTGATCCTAATTATCACTGTAAAAGGATTACTACCTGTACAGTATAACCAGCAAGAGTTGGGAAAAGAAGAACCCCATCCCAGGTACAGCTTATCAAATACATAAACCATCTATCTAATTAATGGTACATATATTTTTCATGTAATTTCAGAAACGATGTGAGAAACTGCAATTGCAATTACATACTCTGTACTACTGATCTTTTTAGAAAAGCAAAAACCTTTTAAGAAAAATATATAAAAACATTCCTTTAAATTGCATTACAACCCCTAACCAGTATTACATTGCATTTATGCAGAAAAATACTAGTATTTTACTTTGAGAGTTGCTGAACTGTATCCTGTTCTTGTTCTCTGGAGCTAACAATAATCCTCCAGGCTGCCTCCCGTCCCATCATGTATTACCTGCTGTTACTAACTGGAGGAGCCAAGAATTAAACTTCTTAATATAAAACTTACACTCTAGAACTGAGTTAAAGGTCTTTCCTAGTTAAAAGAACCCATGTTGATATTTGAAAACAAACCCTTAACCTAGTTATAATTTAATTTCTCATCAAATGTTATTTCTTCTTGGGGTGGTTTAGGTCATTTTATCGAGGCAAAGGTGATTTTAGTATGATATTACCTATAGAGGTAGTGTAGACTGACAAATGTTACTTCTTTGCTTGGGTTAGAAGAATGTCCACTATTGCATCTAAGGCAGGCAAGTTTAAGGATATTGAAAAGAAAAGCTTAGGAGCTTGCAATGTAACTTCTGCCACCTGAACTGGCAGTATCCTTTGGCTATTTTTTGGACTTTACTCAGCATTACTCTGCAAATTATATTTGTAGAAGAAGCACACAGGTTGTCTTCAACCTATGACCATTTGTTTAGTGATCATTCAAAGTTCTGACAGCTCTGAAAAAAGTGACTTGTAACCGGTCCTCACACATATGACCATCACAGCATTCCCAAGTTCACATAATCACAATTTGGGTGTTTGGCAACCAGATTTATTTATTAAATTTCTATGCTGCCCATTTCATTAATACAACAATCCTTGGCGGCTTATAACAGTTGCAGCATCCGGGCTTACAACAAGCAAATCAATGGGGGAAACCAGATTTATTTAATGACTGCATGATTTGCTTCACAACCATGGTGATTTGCTTTACATTTACAGCAAAAACATTTTAAAATTGGGAGCAGTCAGATGATGACTTCCTTAACAACTGCATCTCTTAGCAATAAAAGTTCTGGTCCCAATTGTGATTGTAAGCTGAGGAACACCTGTATGAAAATGTAATTCTGTGTTCAAATTATAGCATTCAGGTAAACATTGGCCAGACTGGGATTTCAGAAATATATAATATATATAATAAACCTTTTATAAGGCAGAATCAACCATTAAAGAATTTGGACACAAACCTTTAAGAAGACTGAACCTATGAATCTCAACTTAGTACTTTTATTAAAAAGACTATTATGCATATTAGTAGACCTGTTAATATAGGGAATCTTCATTGTTTGAAGACTGCAGTTTACATAAAGTCTCCATAGGATAAAAACTTGTATTAAATGGGATAGAAATGGAAAGTCATCATTTTTCCCTATTGCCCTATTGTACTAACACCAGCCTCTTGGAAATCTTCGTGACAATCTCTTGCTTGAGGGACACCCAGCAGAAAGGATTGGCTTTAGGCAGAGAGAGTCAGCATCATCAAGTTGCAAATTTTGACGGACAGGAAATAGCAGCAAGATATATTCTGAAGATTGCTCTTAATTCTCTCGACTATTCAATAAAGATACACATTTTGCTCTGTTAATAAATTACAGACATGCAGTTGGAGAGTCTAAAGAACATAGTTTACAAGGAAGTAACATTGAAAAAATGCCAATATGGCTTAAAAGTTTCTCATTATCTAAATATATGTAATTCTACAGGCATATCTATTATTTTCACTTCTTAGTAAGCAAAAGGAAACTGTGTAACACTATTATAGAAAATTGATTTGGTTTCTGCTGCTTTAAGAAAGTTGAATTTTTAAGGAGAATATGTTCAACTGATGTCAGAAAGATCCACATTCATAATAATCAAAGCACCTAAACTTAAAAAACAACAACAAGAAGAAGATTTGAGAAATGCTATCTTCTTTGTTCAGATATTCAGAATCTAAATACTGGTACATTTTTATTTTTTGTAGATGCAATGTTTTGAACTATTTATTGAGGGGTATTTTTTTTATTTCTATGACTATCCAGAATAATTCTTGGAGGCTTAAGTCAAAAATAACAGTATAAAAAAACTGAAACAAGATTGCCAGGGAGAAGAATGGGGAGTAACCCACAATAAATAATCCACAATAAACAAGAAATAAAGTTTGCGCAATCCATTGTAAATTTATTTTACTACTACTTTAAAATTCTTAACTCTTGTCTGGTTATATGAATTTTGGATCTAAAGCATTATTAAGCATTTCTTGAATTAGTAATTTATTCTCCTAATTCCCAACAGATTACTGTATATAGTTTATACACTTCAATTTCAACACCTGAAATGTACAGTGATTGAGTTCACTTAACACGATACCTTAAATTCATGTCTTTCTAATGTTCCAGTGCAGTATTTTGTTCAAATAGCAAAAGTCAGAATAATAACAACTATCATTCATCATTTTCCTCCCATTTCCCATCTCCTACTGCAGCAGCAATATTTATTGTTAAATGGTTATAGGAATGAGATTTTTTTGATCCCAAATTGTCTTGTTCAGCAAGGCAATTGACATATTCTTTCGGTTAAAAAGTGTTGCCTTGTGATTAGCTAGATTGAGCCTGGAGTTTGGTTTGGTGCCTGGGAAAAGATGAATTTGGTTTCATCCTTGTTTGTATTGATTATTGTGAGCTACCTACAATTATTATATGAGATGATAATGTACGTTTTGTAAATAAATAAAATAAGGAAAGCATTGCTAGGATATTTTCATTGAAAGGTATTTCATATTTATGGGATTGTAGCTGGGCATTTGTGTGTGTTAATACACTAGAAAAAAGAAAGAAGTTATAATCGTATCACTGGAATGAGTTTTGTAGGATAACATGCAGGTGAACAGAATGTCCTGTAATTAAATAAGAGAAAATTCAATATTTATGTTGTCCCCAAATTTTAACCATCCATTGAAGAAACATGCTGATTTACCTCTTTGGAAAGACCTGGAGGATTGTCTTGAACATAATCCAAAAGCTTTTTAGGAGGCTGCATCATATAGGTAGAATTGCGAGATGAAATGGAGAAGAATCAATGGCAGCAAGGAATGAAACATGTGGAGAAGGTGACATAGTTAGAAACTGAGTGTTGACAGATTACAAGAGTGGTACAAATGCAACAAAATGAGAGGATCAGTCTGGGGTAAAGAATATGTGATAGTGGCTAATCGTTTTAATAAACTTTCCACTGTTGTTAGTAAAGCTGAAGTTAAAAAGTTAAAGGAAAACGTAACTCTCCCAAATTCAGTAGCACTAAATTGGGAAAGATGGAAGAATGATGGGAGGAAAAAGAGAGAATATAATCACTTGGTCCTGTTTGAGGGTCTGCTGTGTTTTCAGTGAAGCTAAGTGCTTTTTGTAAAATTATGGATACAATCCAAGTTTTGCTATTCTGATTGTCTTCTTCACTGGGTTAGACTTGAACAGATGTTGGCTCTGGAATGAAAGCGCTCATGATGGATTGTATTCCAGATCATAGAATGAACTGTAATAAACAGCTCTCTTTAAGATCACATAAAGTACTAGTATATTTAGGTGAGGCTGCTAGAAAATAAAGTTCCTTCAATATAGCAAATTGTTACACAGAGAGATTTAGGGTCCAAAATACACTGAGATCCAGAAGCCAAAGTAAATGGACAGAAGCTCTTTATAGGGATAGGGATAGATTTGTAATTGTAATAAGTGAGGAGAAAGAAAAGTTTAAGGCAGAACATTGCTTTGCTTTCCAGTAGAGGCTGAATTTACCATAATGTCTAGGTTGGTCTTCCCAGGTTGCACTGAGATGGTTGTTGCAGAGCAGTGGTGTCAAACTCGTGTCATCATGGCATCGTCACATGATGAAGAATGACTTTTTCCCCCTTCACTAAACCAGGCATGGGTGTGGCCAGCACATGACGCATCTGGCCCACAGGCCACGAGTTTAACACCAAAGTTTAACAACAGAGGAAGCAGCAGCTTTTGGGAAATAAGGTCTTTGGTGGACAATTAACAGTGACGTTGTCGAAAGTCATTAATGCCTCTTCAATTGTCTGTCATTTGTGAAAAACAGGCATTTATTTCTTTTGGTAGGGTTCTCAAATGACCTTTCATATTTTTTAGTGTTGTTCTGATTGAATTTTTTTTCTTTAAAATCAAGAAAGCTAAATTTGTGTGAGATTCTTGTATTATTCACATAGTTTGGTGACAGATAGAAAACACTGAAGGATGATGGAGGGCTTCTCTTGTGTTATGATTATGAATCACAAGAAGAAATTCCACAACTTTCCGAATCCAAGATAGTCTGGCTATTGTAAATGTTATTTTGGAAATTACTGAAAAAAAGCTGGTGTTATGGCTTCCTCCAGAGAACTGAGGAGCACCTAAGTTCTGTTTGGGACAAATTCTGATATGCAGAACAGTCTTAGCCTTCTAGCAGCTGTGCTGTTTCACAGTTTTGTTCTCAAACCTGGGCAGCTTATGATTAACATCCATCAAAAACTTACACATTTGTGGTGCTAATAGTTTCCTTCACACCTCATAACAGCAACGCCATCCCAGAAGCAGAAGGCAGTTGTATTCCAAATGATTGTGGAGGCTGCAAAATCTGCAGATGGCATTGCATATTCTATTTATATTTAGAAAAATAGCCAAAGCAGACAGCTGATGCTTGATAATACAGAAAAAAAAGTTTCTTTTCTATTAGGGAATACCAGTATTTATTCTCTTTCAATGTTTTTGCTCCATATAACTTTGTGCTTTATAGTAATAATTATTCTGTTAAATCTAAATTAAATGAAAGCTAATAATACAAGTTGCATTTGTCTAACTTTTTGTGAAAAAGCTCGAACACTTACTGAATCCAAATAATTAATTATTATCAGTTTTTTGTCAACTTAAAAAGCTCTGTCAGCAAACATGTGAAAAGGGGTTTATTAGGAATCCACTTTATTAACTATTCTTAAGCAACCCTATAGGTTTCTCTCCACCTCACCAATGATTTTATATATGATAACTACAACATTAAAAGCATATACTTCAAATACAATTGTAGTAATTATTCCATTTTGAATAGATGCATTTTCAGGATCTAGGCATTTTTTTACTAGAAATGTGTGAATTGGTCCAAATCCCTAAAACTGATATATTCTTGCCTCACTTACCGGACGTCCAAACTCCAGTTCTGAAAAGAATTTATACCAGGGTTCATTTTCTAAATCTATGTCATCTGGATTTATGCGATCAGTCTGGAACAGTTGTGAAGGAAAAAGGGAAGGAAAAGGCACACACTGATGAAAGTGTCAGGATGTCATTAAACATACATAATAGGAAGGAAAGAAGGTGAAAAAAAACATAGGAATGGAGAAAGGAGGGTTCATGGTGAAAAGAGATTTGATCTGAGAGTTGTCACACACTGACTGAATTCCTCTTTTTGGTCTGTCCTCCAAATAGTTGTGGTGCATGTACACAATATAAAAAATGCAGTGTGTGTGTGTGTTTATGTGTATGTATATGTATGTATATACATACACACACATATACCTACATATTATATATATGTAGTATTATGTAATACTTGTAACTTTTATGGACTTTTTTTGCTTTGAAGTATGTTATCATATACAAGTATTAAAATATTCTATTTTTTTAAAAAAAAGTAATTCCTTTTTTAGTATCTGTTTAGACAAGCGTTAGACAACCAGTGATAATTAGATGGAATTGATTTGGATCAATACTTGAACCACTCAAGGAAAGTGTGTTAATTCTACATTTTAAAGCCAAGCATTTAGATGTAGTATGACATTAGCTCAAATATTTCTAAAGCTTCAGCCAAAATTTAAAAAAATAAATTCCACACAATATTGATGGTCCTCCATGTAGTAACATAGTCTGTGTACTTATAAAAAGCAGGAAGGAAAGAGAAGAGCCATATATAGCATCCAGCATAATTACATGATACTCAGTCATTCCATTAAAGCTTACCAGCAATGTAAAAACTGAAAATAAACCTAGATATCCATGAGGAGTCCCCTTATAAAAGTATATCAGAACTAATTTACTATCCAACATACCAGAGATTGGAATGGGTATAATGAATAATATTTCAAACCTCACTCAGACTGATTCCCTTCATGGAGAAAGTATGTAATGCTAAATAATATCTATGTACCATTATTGCCAATTAAATATCTTCTCTCCAACTCTCTGACTGGCCTCTAAGGACCAGATGGATTACATCTCAGAGCTCTGAAGAAACTGGCAGACATGATCTCAGAACCACTGAACCATCTTTCAAAGAACCTGGAGCACTGGGAAACTATCAGAGGACTGGAAAAAAGCCAACATAGTTTTCATCTTAAAAAGAAATGGATCCAAAAAACTACAGACCAATCAGCCTGACATCAACGCCTGGGAAGAGCCTGGAAAAGATAATCAAGATCTGTGAATAGCAAGCAAAATTATAACCAGAAGCCAACATGGGTTTGTCAAAAAGAGATCATGTCATTCTTTGACAAAGTGACTAAATTAGTGAACTAGTGGAATGTTGTGGCCGTAATATATTTAAATTTCAATAAGGCATTTGACAAAGTAGATCACAACCTATTTCTTGGTAAGTTACCAAAATGTGGGATAGACAGCAACACCACCAGATGGATTTGTAACTGTCTGACAAATCACACTCAATATGTAGTCCTACATCTAAATGGAGGGAAGTAAGCAGTGGGGAAGTCCAAGGTTCTGTCTTAAGCCCAGTATTCTTCAACATCTTCAAAAACAATTCAGATGAGGGGACGGAAGAGGAACTGTAGACAGCACCAAGCTGGCAGGAATAGTCAATGCCCCAGAAGATAGGCTCAAGATTCAAAAGGCTCTTGACAGACTTGAACACTGGACTGTATCTAACAAAATGAAATTCAATGGTGAGAAATGCTGTTTTTCTTAAGCAAGAAAAAACAAATGCACAGGTATAGAATAGATGGAACTTGGCTCAACAGCAGTAACTGTGAGAGAGATCTAGGAGTCCTAGTGGACAACCACTTATATATGAGCCAACAGTGTGCTGCAGCCACCAAAAAAGATAATGCAATCCTAGGCTGCATTAATAGAGGGATAGAATCAGGATCACAGAAAGTGTTAGTACCACTTTGTAATGCCTTTATAAGACCATACGTGGAATATTGCATCCAGCTTTTGTTGCCACAATATAAAAAAGATGTTGAGACTCTAGAAAGAGTGCAGAGAAAAACAACAAAGATGATTAGGGGGCTGGAGACTAAAACATATAAAGAATGGATGCAGTAGTTCTGTTATGTCTAGTATATTGAAAATAAAGACTAGGGTGACATGCTATCCCGTCTTCCAATATTTGATGGGCTGCTACAAAGAAGAGGGGGTCAACCTATTTTCCAAAGCAGCAGAAGGCAAGACGAGAAGCAATGGATGGAAACTAATCAAGGAAAGAAGCAACCTAAAACTAAGGAGAAATTTCCTGACAATGAGAACAATTAATCAGTGGAACGACTTGCCTCCAGAAATTGTGAGTGCTCCATCACTGGCGGTTTTTAAGAAGAGATTAGACAGCCACTTGCTTGACATAGTATAGGGCCTCCTGTCTGAGTGTAGGGTTGAACTGGGAGGATCTCCGGTGTCCCTTCCAACTCTATTTTTCTATTTTGTTATTCTGTTATTCTTTCTATGATCATGTGTATCCATCCCATCAAGCCCAAAGAAAATATGATATAGGATCTCCTGCCATGGGCAGGAGGTTGGACTAGAAGTCCTTCAAGTTCTCTTCCAACTAATTATTCTACAGTATGTTCTATGTTTTAATGCTGATAATTAAAACATGGCAGTTGAAAAACAGTTTTTGTAAAGTCAGCTCCTTCAGCCAGGCTTTATGTGTGTTATTTAAAATTGTGGGCTATACATTATCTACGTTTTTAGAGCATCTTTCAATATACAAATTAAAATGCTGGCAAAATGGGCATGCTGCGGGTCCCATCAGCCTGACTATTCTGGTGGGCGGGATCCAGGCTAAGGACCTTCTCTGCCATTGCACCTGCTCTGTGGAACATCTTGCCCCCCAATGTGAAGTCAGCCTCAACTCTCTTGACCTTCTGGAAGAGCCTAAAGACCAGGCTCTGCCAGTTTGCTTGGGGCTCCAATGGGGAGCATCACAGTGGAGGTAGCTGATTAACAACAGATCCCACTTCCCTCCCATCCTGCTCCCACCCTCCCCATCGTTAACTGGACAGTAGTGTTTTGAATTTTGTGTAAACTTATTTATGTTTTTAATTTATACATTTTTATTTTTTATGATTGTAAGCTGTCCTCTGGAGTTACCCTGAGATAAGATGGGCGGCCTATAAATTTTATAAAGAATAATTAAATAAAAATCCAGCATTTGGCATGTAAGTATTTTTTTCCCTCCCAATAGGCAGCAGAGGGCAGCACGAAACAGGTGTTCTGTGTCCTTAGCTTAGTTCTAACGCAGAGAGCTACATGCAGAAATAAGTTTACAATTCTGAGGCTGAACTTTACTTTTCAAGACAGAAAATTTACACTGAAAGTTCTGACAACATGATTCACATTAGAAGCAGCACAAATATAAAAAACCTAGCATCTTCCATCGAATATTTTATGCACAGGCAGAAGTACAGGGATAGCTGATGTTTCAATTTGTCACAACTGCTGACTTTATCCCATGACTTTATAATTGTTTTCTTTTTTTTTTCCATGGCTCCTCAATACATTTTCCTGAGTACTGATGGGAATGCCAACTGCTGACACAATCCCTGCAGGTATTAGAAGTGTTTGTTCTTCCTGAATGCTTGTTCTGCCCCAGCGTCCGAGGCCCAGGAAGAGCGACACACACCAACTTCACAAACACTGTTTTTATTCCAACAAAACCTTTCTCAAGAATGCAGGCTT
>JANHZT010004154.1:159941-170126 GCA_032468215.1 Stegonotus admiraltiensis | reverse complement strand
TAGAACAGGGATCTCCAACCTTGCAACTTTAAAACTTGTGGACTTCAACTCCCAGAATTCCTCAGCCAGCAAAGCAGACATTAGTGCTGCTTTCAGCATGATTCAGCAGGCAGGTTCAGTTGCTTGCTGATGCAATGATTGCAATGACTTGCAAACAGCACGTGAAACAGGGCAGACGACACTCGGCGTATAAGACGACCCCCGACTTTTGAGATTTTCATGTGTTAAAAAGTCGTCTTATACGCCGGAAAATACGGTAATCTCTAAGAAAGGAACCCAGTATTATGAATTTATTATTGGGATGGGGTGGTGGTAATTTATTACTTATTACTGGTGATCCCTGAGTCAAGACCAGATGCCCACCATCTTCCCGGCACCTTCTTCAATGGTTCTGCTATTATGGATAGTAGAAGACATCTGTGAAAACTAATCGACAACTTGGCAGAAAAAATAAACAAACAAAAAAGTGCTGAAAGGCAAGTTGTTTGGATAAGTCTTAAGGGCATTTTCTTGCCCTGAGTATGAGAAAATACCTTAAAGGCAAACTGATCTATCAGTTGCATGGAAGTGCAAGAGATCAAGGCAAGCCATAGTCAACCATGAGGCAAAGCAGGTACATTGCAGACTCATCATTTTCAATCTCCTGGAAGAAGTCTCTTGAACAAAACGCTTGTCTTATCATTCTTAAAAGCATCTTATTATACTTCACAAAAGCATGCCAGATTTAAAGAATAAATGTTTTACAGAATTATTTATTATACATAAAAATGGATAAACTGTACTCACTGGTCTTTCATGCTCAAGGATTGAAGACTTTCCTGGTTCATATTCAAAAATGCTTCTTGGTTCTGAACGGAATTTGCGGGTATCTACTTTTCTATCAGGAGGCTCCCACTCATTTCTAAAAATAAAAATAAATTGACAACTGATCCAATGCGTGCATCACAGAGTTTTCTAAGAACAAATTAATGGATTTTTTAACAAAAATAAAACTGGAACAAATTTCCATCACAGTAGAGATTCTCCTGATTTTGAATGAAATTTCTAAGATTACCACACAGAAAATTACATTCCATATCAACATAAGTAATAGTTAAAATTAAATATAAAGTTACTGTTTTTACTAAATAAATACTGAAAGCTGGATAGGTAAGATTTGTCTATCTAGGTTTGAGTCTTTCTTTGTCTATGATAATAAAGGAGTGAGATGGAGTGGTGATGAATAAAGTTTTCTGGTAGCTAGGGGTTCTGCGCATGTGGTAGTAGGCAATGACCATCTGTTTCTAAAATTGGGCAGTAAGGACAAGCTGAGGGTTTATCACCCTCATGCTGCTTGTCATAAACCCTTGCTGGGCTCCTAAAATAGCCCTGATACCTCCCCAATTTATAGAATAAGGGGGTTTCAAATTCTTTATATTAAGTTTGGCTCTGAGTAGAGTTCGGGAGTTCCTGGCCTTCATGGCAATCATGGGGATGTCCTGAGTGATCTGTGTCTCAATGAACATAGGTAGTTACCCATTACAACTATCCTTCTTTTACACAAATTGTATCATGATTGAATTGCATCATGAATGGAAGACATTGTTCATTTTTTTTGCTGCAGTCAGATCATTTCCTGATCATGCAGATGGAAGGGCCCATTAAATTTGTATGCTCTGGTGTCTTCTGGATCCAAATGGATTCTAGCAGGTGATGGGGATTGCCATAGCCTTCTTAGACAACTCATTTGAATCCTTGGTTTAGCTCTAGAATATAAAGATGACAGGGATGCTAGGTCAATTATTCCCAAGTAGCTTCTCATTGTAAATCTTGAGTTGCACTGGGAAATGAAGTAGCAGAATAAATATCTAGAGTACTAGTAGTCAAAGGTTAGAAGTGAATATATTTATGATGACATAATGATACGGGTTCTTACTTTGTCATGCTCTTTGCTTTGGCACACAATGCCCCAACAACCTTGATTAGGAAGAATTGCTCCCTTCTTTGAGAATTGGCCAAACCTGCCTACAGACTATTATGAGGATTTGGGGGCATGGTGTGATAATAGTATTTGTAATATTGGTGAATGATATGAGAGCCATCACATATATACATAATACTGAACTGAGAGCTCTCCATTGGTTACCAATAGGCTTCTGAGAACAATTCAAAGTACTGGTATTGACCTTAAAAATTCTCTATGACTTAGCTATTGGATATGTATAAGATCACCTATTTTAAGTAGACTCCAGCTTCCAGTTTGCTAATCTTGGGTAGGGATGCTGAAGGTTCTTCCCCCATGTAAGATCCAGAAAATGTTATTTTTTATCAGTGGAATAAGCTGCCAATCTGAAATATTGATGGCTCACTACTACCAAATTTTAGAAAAGTCTTTAAAACAGAGTTGTTCAGAAGAGCATTCATTTAAGACATATAATCAATGTACCCATACATTTTGTAATAATAATTAATAATAGAGCTATGTGGTTTTAAATAAGATTATTTCTGTTTTACACTATTTCTATATTACTATTATATTTATTGTTGTTAATTATAAAGCACCATGATTGCACTGGAAATTGGCAATATATAAAAAAGTCAGTCGTCAGTCAGTCAGTCAGTCAGTCAGACAACCAACCAACCAACCAACCGCTTTCATGAAAAGTCATGCTGTATCCCTGAATGCAAAACAAAACACTGACATAATGGCTCTCACACTAATATTAAATCTGCCACTTCTGGATTAATTGCTAATACATAGCTTACTTTTCTTGGGCAGATCTTTGCCAAGGACGAACAGGTGGTACTGGAGGTGGTGGAGGTGAAGAGACTTTAAAGGGTTCAGTGCCATTGTCAGAAGTACTTTTTGTCAGTGGCCTGTATGTCTGAGTCTTTGCAACAGGATGTGCTTGAGCAGAAAATGATGGACTGAAGTTACCTAGTCAAAGATAAAGCAAAATCACAAAGAATCTAAATATTAGTACTAGACAGATAAAGGTAGACACATGCACACACACACACAAACACACACAGCAGTGTGGTGTAGGGTTAAGAAATGGGTAGACCAGGATGTAGTTCTCCCTTAGGCATGGAAGCTGAGTGGGAGAATTTGGATCAGTCACTCTCTTTCTCAGCTTTAGACTGAGTACATGAAAGACATCCATCTAGCAACTCTTACAGGACCACTGTGTTATATTATGGTCCATAACCTTCAATGAAGATGCCTTTATCCTGAAGTGGATTGATTCAACCTAATAAACACATACACACATGCACACATTGTCCATTCAAATATGGATTGAGTAAAAGGAGCCTTCCTACTGTCCCCTAAAATTCCATGGCTGAATAAAAGGAAGTATCTTGTATTATTCAACACTAGTTTTGGATAGAAGCTAGTGGCCTTAATTCAGATTTCTTCTGCCATTTTGGTATAAAATGTGACTCTCCCGGATAATGTTGATTGTTCATTTAATAGGAAAATAAAGTTGCCTATATTTTTTCATCCTTTGAAATAAATGGTTTATAACTTATAGTGCCCTCTCTTGAGCATCACAGACCATGAAGACCAAGAGTATTATTAATATACATGCATACTCTGTTGCTGGGGGTCATAAAATTGCCCTTCTGTATCTTCCTGAAACTCTATGATTCGACCGGGAAGATTGAGCCATTTGTCCAGTATTTTTCCACATAGAGATCTCTCTTATTGAGTCAGGATTAGTGTAAGACTTGTAGAGCAAGTTAAACTATAGGTGAGCAAGAACATATGCTGTTGTGTCTATAACTTTTTCCCCTTTCTGTAGTTAAAAGATAGTTTGTTAAGAACAAAGAACAGGAAAAACCAAATGCACTGATGAAAAATGAAACTTGTTTGAGCTACGAGATCAAATGAAATAATTAATGAAGGTCTCTAAGGTTAGCTTGGCTCTGGACCATTGCTCAAACTCAAAAGGACACAAACTGATGAACATTTATGTATTTGCTTGTAAAGCCATGCCTTATTAATATTGTTAAAAGATAAAGCCTTTCTTGTTAGTAATAATTATTAATTTAAAATATTATTCAGGAATATTACATTGGATGAAAATCTCTTTTTTGTGCAAACAAATACAACATGCGGCATAAAGTTAAAGCTGAAACGACATTTAAAATATAGGCTATGTCCTGTGGTAAAATGCATTTTGCATCCTTCTGAATCTAGGAATAACATTCACATTTCAAGTAGGCTTCCTGTTATTCATAGGAAATTTAAAATATTGTCACAATTTTTCTAATGTATTCTTACCATATTGTTCATGCCAGTGAAATGGATGGATCTATTTATGGTAGTTTCAATTTTTTTAAGGATACAGATTTTGTTTTGGAATCTGATGAAAATTAGAGCTTTCAATGCTCATGCTCTTCTTCAAAGTGGGGCAGAATCAAATGCCTTTCTGGGTTGTGAACATCCTTTATGTTGTGCATAGAAACAAAGCAGTACCTTACAATGCTGCTACCTTGAATGCAAGATATTATGGAAAAGTTGTTGCAAGTACCATGCTTTCAGACTCTGCTGTAATGAGTTATTTTACAATGTTACTGTGCATTCAAGTGTTCTCCACTCTAACATAAAAGTTGTCCAACCCATACAAATAAAAATTAATAATACATATTAGATTATTTATGAAAAGAACCATTAATTGTTGATATATGGAAAATAATGAAACAAAAACCAAATCTAGAGATTAAATAGATAAAACCAGTTATGGAGGCAGAATAAAGTGTGCTCCAGTGGGGTTAGAAATTGTTAGAAGTTGCTGGCACTAAAAAGAAAAGACCCAGGTGAAAGGAAGGAATAATTCCTACCAGTATTATATGCATATGAAGTATTATACATGTCAGTGTCATCATCTACAAAAAGAAAGACAAATGTTATAGCAGTGAAATATCTGTCCATTTATCCACAGCAAGGCAGTTTTAAACTCTCTCCCTTGATAAATGTTTACTATTTGTGGTGTTATTATCCAGTTTATTCGTGTGATATAACACTAGACTGTTACTCACTCAGAATTCAAATTAAGATGCCACAAATGAACTCTAACAAATATGCAGAAAGAAGCTTTAATTTCTTTCCATTACTGAAGCAGCTAAAGTGATTTGTTGCCTTGGTAAACAATAGCAATGGGAATCACGCCTTCCTAATTCCAATGAATGCAAATGAAAATTTGCTTTGTTGGGTCTCTTCAGTACACTCATATTAAGCCCTTCACTCTCTTCTTCTTCTAAGTAGGGGGTTTTCTTTAACTGGAAAAAATAGAGAACTGTGTTTAAAAGACTTACTGGATTAAAGATGCAGTACATAGACATTACATATCATGGCGCCTGGGTCTCTAAGAGAGTCTCAAATAATTTCTATTGTCCAATCCAGGCAGCGAAGGAGTTACTAAGAGATCCCATCTCCTTATTGTGCAGAAGGAAAGGACCTAGTTGAAGGTATGAGATCTCGCTGTTATGGGACAGCCTGTTCCTAAGTCAAGAATAGTCCTAACTCTTGTGGTTTTCCAGAAACTGTCTCTTCCAGAGGCCTTTGAGAATTGTTTATTGTTCATTGGTGCCTATATTAATCCAGTCTATAGAACAATTAGTTCTACACTCTTTTCAATGTCGTAAGACATCCAGAGTTGTGCAGGAGCAGGCAGCCATGGAAATGGACATTATAATAATACTAATAAAAATAGAGGATCAAACACAAATAAAAATGGGAAACGTTATTTATGGTTGTAGTTATTATTACAATTAATTATTGGGTATTAGTGTTTCTTTTTTATGTTTTTATTAGCTATAATAATCAGCCTAACATTCCTCTGGATTGAGGTGGGATGACTCACAACAATAAATAAACAATAAAAAGAAACATCTATAAAAAATTCTAATCTGTTAACAAGGCTACAAAAAAGGAAGAAAAAAGTAGAAATTATACATACCGGGTTTATGAACCATATGGATTTGCTTAAACATTGTCTTATACCAATCCTTTGGCCTGTCAACAGTCTAAAAAGAAATTAAATTTTAAACAATTAGCAGATAATCAGTACAAAAGCCAGACTGCTAACAAAGTAGGAAACCATTCATTTATTTAATTATTACACAGATTTATATCGCTGCCCAACTCACACATACTGTAGGTGATTCACGGTATCTTACCAAATTTAAAAACCCACCATATAATAAACACCCATAAAATATCTCACCCTCCATGTCAGCAACCACACAGTCAAATCAGCCACTTTATTGGCTTCATCTTCATTTGTGATCCTCAGGCTCACTGACAAAATCACATTTTCGGGGCTTTTAAAAAAGCAACACAGTAGCAGCCAACTATACCTTGGGGGAAATGATGTTCCATAAAGAAGGGGTCACCACTGCAAAGGCCCTTTTTTTGTTCCCATCAGACACATATCTCTAACTGATGGAATGTATAACATGCTCTGCCTTCCTATCCTGGAGGGCCAGGTGGAGGTTTTAGAGGAGAGGTAGTCCTTCAAATAGCCTGGTCCCAAGTCACGTAGGGCTTTAAAGGCATGCTGAATTGTAGACAGAAGCAGATTGGCAGCCAGTGCAGCTGCCGTAGAAGAGGTGACATATGTGCAAGTCTAGGATTGTGCAAAAGTATTTGAGCTTCATTCTGAATTAACTGAAGCTTCCAAATACTCTTCAAGGGCCGCCCCATACAGAGCGTATTACAGTAGTCCAGACATGAGCTAAATGGGCGATTAATAAAACATAAGCAAAGTGGTTCATTTAGAATCTTAACGAGTCCCCCTAAATAGTTGGCATGTTTTGCTTAGTTTAGAGTTAAAATGATGCAATATACTGATTATACACAAAATAAAAATATGGTGGGAAAAGATTGTGGTCAGATAAAATAAATAAGGTGTTAGCATCTATCATCAGATTCCATGAATCTGAAGACCATTTCTCTCATTAGGAGTTAATCTCATTCACTGATGCATGCAACTGAATTACATTCAACTAGATTCAAATTGTTAGGCATATTTCTTGTAATAAAAGACTAGATGCTACTGTTATATTATCAGAGAGTGGTAACATAAAGAAAAAGAACAAGTACCATTTGAGAGTCTAGCATAATATATATGTGACATTGAATGCTGATGATTAATCTGAAATGGTACCGTTAACAGAAGCATTTTATTCTCACTAGAGTTCTTCTTTGCCTACATTTTTCTGATAAAAGTCTATAATCAAGTAATCATTTGTCAAAGTAGGAGCCTAATTTTCGTTGGCCAAAAACCCATTTTAAAAAACACTTAGAAAAGCTAGCTATAATATTTCAACATTACTTACTTCAAAAAAATCCAGATAGACCAAGTTTACTTATTCACAAATAAACTGATTTGCCATCCAGATTATCAGATGGCTGACAATGAAGCCAATGGACTGAATTATATGATTAAAACACATATAGGTAGTCCTCGACATACAACAATTGATCCCAGAATTTATGTTGCTAAGTGAAAAATTTGCTAAGTGAGATTTGCCCCATTTGATGACTTTTCTTGACACATTTGTTAAGTGAATCACTACAGTTGTTAAATTAGTAACACAGTTAAGTTAACCTGCCTTCCCCATTGAGTTTGCTTGTCAGGAGCTTGCAAAAGGGGATCATGTGACCCCAGGACATTGCAACCGTCATAAATATGAACCAATTGTCAAGCATCTGAGTGTAAATCACATGGCAATTCTGCAATGGTCATAAGTGTGAAAAACGGTCACAAGTCACTTTTTTTAGTGATGTTGTATGGACACCAGAGGTGAAATGCTCCCGGTTTGGACCGGATCACCTGATCCGGTAGTGATGGAGGCGGGTGGTTCGGAGAACCGGTAGCAAAAATCCCTGCCCCGCCCCCCATGCCCAGCTGAGCCGCACAATCAACAGAGGCCTTTTTTTTTACCTTTAAAAGCATTTTTTCTACAACCTCTTAGGCGAAAAAAATGCTTTTAAAAGTAAAAAAAAAGCCTCTGATGATCGCGGGGCTCACCTTTTTTTCTTTTAAATGCCTCTGATGATCCAAGCTGAGTTGCCCGATCGGCAGAGACTTTTTAAAAAACTTGGCTTGGATTGTCAGAGGCATTTAAAAGAAAAAAACTTTTTTTCTTTTAAATGCCTCTGATGATCCAAGCTGAGTTGCCCGATCGGCAGAGACTTTTTAAAAAACTTGGCTTGGATTGTCAGAGGCATTTAAAAGAAAAAAACTTTTTTTCTTTTAAATGCCTCTGACGATCCAAGCTGAGTTACTTGATTGGCAACTCAGCTGGGATCATCAGAGCCTTTTGAAAGCATTTTTTACAACCTCTTCAAGAGGTTGTAGAAAAAATGGTTTTAAAAGTAAAAAAGAAAAAGGCCACGCCCATCCAGTCACATTACCCCCACCACCACCAAACCACACCCACAGAACCAGTAATAACAAATGTTAGATTTCACCACTGATGGACACTAAATAAATTGTTGTAACTATAACTGTTGTAAGTCTACCTGTACATCACCAACTATGCAGACTATGTGGACAAAATCCTTTTCTCAAGAAAAATCTAGTTCAAGCAAGTATCTTTTATTCTTTTTCGGAATTAGGCAGACCCAACATTTGTATTACAAAAAAACCCCAGCTTTACTCCATTAAAACTGGATAGTTTATAGAATGTATTAAAATTCTAGTAATCAAAAGTTAAAATTTTATATAAGACAAGAAGCTAAGCTATATATAGATTTAACTTTATTTTATTCTATTGAATGCAATATAGATAAAAACTGTTTTTAGTCCAAGGTGTACAGAAACAGGAAAGTGGTAGGGAACATAAATCCAGAGACAGTGCCAGCAATACTGCTTTTTAAACTTATACAGTAGTAAGAAAAACATATTATTGCTGTGGATGGTCTCAACATTAGAGTTTGAGCAACACCTAATTTTCTCCTAAATAGAGTGCATAACGTGCAACAATACACATGGGTTTTTCATATTTTCTAAATGGACATTAGTGTCATGGCCCCGTCGGAGCCTGGGTCCAAGGAGGAGGACAAGACGGAGCCAGGGCCAATGGAGGAGGATGGTGTAGCCTCACTGGCCCTGAAGAATGACCAAGGAACAGGACAAGGCAATCCTGGGTCCCTCGGGCCTTGGAAGAGTTGCCAGTGATGGAGAGAGGGCACAGAACAACCAAGTGAGGGGAAAGGAGAGAGAGAGGGTAGGCAGTGGAGCAGAGGAGCTACAGAGAAGAACAATTTTGTATTTGTATCCATCTTACGTATTCATAATTATGTCTATACTTAATATCTGTTATCTAATACATGCTTGACGAAATAAATAAAATAAATATCCCCCCACTCCTCGAGCCCGGAGAATGGAGAGGAGATGGGATCAGCACAGGGTGAACAGACAACTTGGGAGGAGGGCGCCCCACCCCTCGTGACAAGGCTAACCTGGGGATAAGATTTAAAGAGACACTATAGGGAGGGGTGCTTGTAGGAACAAGCGTTGCCTTTTTCTAGCTACACTTGCAGTTACCGACATCTTTGCCTAGCTTTGTTTTGCCTGGGTTTGATTTGCCTTGCTTTGCTTAGCCTGGTTGTGGGCAAGTAGTCAGTGACACAGCTCTGCTTTGGGTTGTGCTGCAGCCCCAGCGACCCTTTGTGCTACGAAGACTCCCTGGAAACAAGTTTCCTGAACTCTGTCTGCTCTCAGAACTGGCTGCTCCTCTGGACTCACAGCAGCCAGGAACTAGTGGAGGTGCATGTGTGTGCTTGGAATGTTGCTCTTGGACTTACAATGAACTGTGGGAACTTTGGGGTGAAAGTTGGACCAATAAAAGAGAGTTAAGCCTTCACTCTGGCTGTTTTGCTTTCATGCCCAGCCCAGGGTCATCACAATTATTTTCCACATAGGCGATTAAATTGCAAGCCAGTTCTTTAAAATTAGGGATATAAATGTAATCCAAAGGATTGGCCCAGGGGTGAAATGCTCCCAGTTCGGACTGGATCACCTGATCTGGTAGTGATGGAGGCGGGTGGTTCGGAGAACCGTAGTAAAAATTCCTGCCCCCCATGTCCCGCTAATCCACGCAATCATCAGAGGCTTTTTTAAAATTATTTTTAAAAGCATTTTTTCTACAACCTCTTCAGCCGAAAAAATGCTTTTAAAAGTAAAAAAAAAA
>JANHZT010004154.1:115711-134504 GCA_032468215.1 Stegonotus admiraltiensis | reverse complement strand
TTTGAACTTGCAGTAATTGCAGGCAGCTGGCTTTACTTTAATAGCACTTTAGCCACTGCGCCACCAAGGCTCCTTAAAATCCTAAAGTTGCTTATTTTAAAAGTCTGTATCTTCAATTATAAGAAATTTTTTGAGAGTTTTGCTAAAAAATAAAACAGTCACCTTTGAAACTAATGCAATTCTTTTTTGCTTTATACTGTTTTCTAATAACAAAAATGTATCAGCTACTTTGTGTTGCAATTACTGGCTACATTCACATGACATTTTGGTCCAGGATTAATTTACCTAACTTCATTTACTCAATGAATCCAATTTTGTGGTCTGATACATTAGGTAAAATGTGGTCAGCAAATGTTGTGGATCAATGTGCTGTGTAAATGTAGAGTCCTTCTTGATGAGTTGACTGGATCTAAACAAACTACTCAGTATTAGAAGGAAAAGTTTCCGTACTATAAAATGGAATGCTTACACATTCACGAGGTTTTTTGTCCATGCTAAGATCATTCTCAACTTTAGTAAGATTTATAGGAAAACAGCATTAGATTAAAAGTATGCCTTGCTTATTCCATATATATATATAACATACAGTACAAATTTTGTAATGATGCAAAAATGAAAACTTGTGCATTGTGTCAACACAAATCCTTGCCTTCTGTACGTATATCCTAGCAGAAGTATGTTAAGTCGTGGCATGTCAATGAAATGCCATGACAGACATTTTGCTATGGATGCCTATACAAACACATGCAATATTTTTGTTAATTTATTTTTTAAAAATTACCTGAGTCTGGTGAATGGGAATCAAGTCCTAGAAAGAGTAAATACTAAAGTTAATATATGGGAAGTTTGATTAGGATTCTTACAACTTGTTTTAGTCTCTGAAATTCAGGGAAATTTACTTACCAAACGTACACTTTAAAAATATTATAATTTGAAATATCTATTTTGGGAAAAATGTTTGCTGAATTCAGTGAGTTGTACATGAAAATAACCAGTACAATAACTTCTTTTGATGATTTTTATTTTTGCTTGGTCCAGACTTCTTTTTATTTATGAGTTCAACAATTTGGTTCATATATATCCTAATCCAGTTGTCAGTTTGCATACAAAACTGAGCCATCAACCAAGGTTTAACTACCTCCATTGTGGCAGGAGTAATAATATTGATGTCTAAAAAATTACCCATTACTACGGTATTTTAAACACTAGTATTTATTATACTTCTATTTCAAAATCCAAACTACAAAAAAAAAAAAGGTGCATGAGATCCAGCAATGTTTTGAGGGACACTCATGAAAAACAAAAGAATAAATGATCCAGAACAATGTTTATCAAACCTCAGCAACTTATCAGCCAGAGAATTCTGGGAATTGAAGTCCATACATCTTAAAGTTGCTGAGATCGAGAAACGCTGAAAAAGTTGCTGAGGTTGAGAAACGCTGAGCTAGAAGCTCTTTCCATTTTCATTGACAGTATTTTGGCAAGATCACACTTCATCTGTAATATCTTTCCCTGTATAAAACATTTTATTTTAATTTAAAAATGAACACCATGATTATTCATAAGACGTATTTAAAACATTTTACAGATAATTTAGTAATCAAGTTAAAAGAAGCCACAATAGCTGTGGAAATTAACCCCTCTAAAGCAGCTGAACAGTAAGGCTTATGTACTAAAAGCATTGTGTTTTCTCAATGCTATAACGTCTTTAGCACACACTGATTTATTGGAATTACTCTTCCCTTCTGGTGCCTATGCAGTTTAAGACACTACAAGAACAGTAACTCAATATGTGTGACTCTATTCAATTATACTCAGAATTACAATTAATCTTCTAATATGATTCATCTCATATCTGATTAAATTCTCTGGGCTACTATCAAATGCATTTATTTTTTTAAAAAATCATTTAACTCAGGATTGTTTCCGAATGTTTGTAACAAAATGACTCCACATATGGCTTTTGCCATTTTGCTATCACATTTTTTTCATTTTTCATTTTTCAATGTTGACAGTTTTGTGACAACATTTGGCTAAGGGTTGGATTTAATTGCTAAAAGCTGTTAATATCTGAAATCTAGTTTATGATTTCTATCAGCCAGAGGAAAAACCTTTCAATCCAATGTTCTAAAGGGCATTGAGAAAATGTCAAATGTTACACTGTTTTCAGCTAGGTGAAATTGTTGAAGCCTGAAAGCTACTTCTTAGTTTTGCCCTATTGTCTTCTATTCTTTTTCAATAAGGAATTGCAAACAGTGTGCTTTTTACCTGAGCAAAGATAAATTATAAAGTAGAAAAAAAACAAAGACGGCATTTTACTTCAGCACACAAATTTGGAGAGGGGGTATGCTACTAATTTGGTACAGTTGACCTTAAACCAGTTTATTTATTAAAATATTACAATGCCCTTGTTTTTCTATTGTCATGGGCAATACTCTATCCTGGCATGGGTAAGCGTTTCTCTTTTTTCCTGAGTGGGAGATTCTCACAGAGGTCTAATCAGAGGTTCTGCTAGCATAATTCCTTAAAATTGCTTGGGGCAAAGCAGAATTACAGTTCAATCAATGGTTCGGCATGATTAGTATCATTGCCTGAACTGCTTCTGTTGAAGATTCAAAGAAGCCTCTACATTACAGATGTTCAACTTATGGCCGTAGCACCTCACATGAGCCATCAAAATAGCATATGTGAAATTCACAGCCCTTACCAAAGTTGTAGTAGAATTGAATGTTTAATAATATAAAGAAACATTATCCATAATGGAATAATTGATAATAAGTGAATTCAGTTCATTTTGTTTAATAGAGGTAGTCCTTATTTAATGACTGCCTTGATTAGTGACCATTTGCAGTTGTGACAGTGATAAAAAATTAACTTTGCAAACAATCCCTGCATTTAATTTTCAAAGGTCTGTAAAGCAAAGGAAAGCTAGAGGAAGAGAGTAAGCACAGTAGCAGTTTCACTTAGTGACTGCTTTGCTTAACAACTGAGTTGCCAGTCAAATTGTGGTTGCTGAACAAAGACTGTTTGTATTAATTACATCTAATTTTCATTTAAATATAATCAAATGTTACATTTATTCTGAACATTTGTGCTTGCTTTTATTTCTGGCTAACATTTATTTTCTGAAATAACAGTCTACCTTTGAGTAAAGTAGGTCAATCCGGAATTTCTTTTCATTGTTTAGATGTGTGGACGGTGCATATTCTCATGTGCTCAAAAGACTAATATTTTGTATAAATACTTGGAATGTATGCAAGCTCTAGTACTATGTTTAGGACTACATTAAAACATCTGTGCTTCTGGTTTATTTCTATTCTGCATTTCCTATACCAGTGATAGTCTGATGTTTCATATATTTGCAATACAAATGTCACAATTCTTTGTCATTATATATGCTAGTAGGTGCTAAGTCTAAAATATATATATCAGACTGCTTAGTATTAATAATTAGAACAAAAACACTAAACAATGATTAAATGACAGGCTCATCATAATAATAATTGTGAGGATCTGTGGTTACCATTTCCAATATTCAGTTTTAACACACAACTGTATAAAAGACAACACAATGATACTGAAGTGTGGCATTCCATGTTAACAGCTATACCTGCGGTCAAAAGGTTTGGAGAACTTTGAACTCTCTTCACCGCTGTTAATTTGACAGACATGGCAGCACGTTTGCGAGCACACCCACCACTATCTGAAAGCAGAAAAGGACACAGGCACAAGCCCACGACGTAGAACGCAAGCACATGCAATGTACAAAGTGAGGATTACTGAGATATGTAAATGTGGACATAAATCCATGCAGTTAGAATTTGTGGTTGATCCCTAGATACTTGTACATACGTACCAAAAGGTTGAGGAAGCTGTTGTTAATTAATACTGCCATTCCAAAGAATACACCAGCCAAAGAGATTTAGCATGTGCTTTCCAGTATTTGAAAAATCACTTGGGTGTACCTAACTCACCACAAAAATAAAAAGACTAAAATGCAGGATTAAAAATGACACATCAAAATAAGGAACTAATCATAACGCAGAACTAGAAAGTAGTATGTGGCCATCACTGAATATCTTATTAGTTGCCCAGAGTTACTGTGTGACAGGCTGGGTGGCTAATAAATTTTACAAATAAAAAAAAAAAACTAAATAAGTATATTGATTCAGATTATTAAAATGATAACCTGAACTATTTACTGAGGGCAGAAATACATGGAAAAGTAACATTTTTCCTTCATCTAACAATCTTCCTGCTCCATCAGAAAGAAAAAAGAGACCATTTAACATTAATTTCCCTGAAAGGGAGTAGCCTTTTGGTGGTTGGGAAGAGGCATACTTAGTATTTGTACATAGAAGAATTACAAGGGACAAGGTGAAAATGGGTACAGCTGCTTTTTTTAATCCCCCTCCCCCGGATTTTTGGAAACAAGTTTAGGTTTTCTCATTTTAAGAAAAACACAGCTTATTTTAGAAACACTACAGCCTTTGCCTAAATGACGAGAAACAGTCATGACTCTGGGATGCTGCAAATTCTTTGGAAGTGTCTGAAGGGCTGCAACTATTCCTGATTTACAGTACTTTATGGGGAATGTGATAATGCTAAAATTTGGATGTGAGCAAATGCTCCTTTAGTTCTTCTTCAGAAAGTGCAATGAAATTTCTCACCAGGGATTATGAACTACTTAACAGAAACAAATGTGGCAGAAAGTGCTGGTTGTAATTGGAGAAACTGTGGGAAAGAATTTTCCCAGTCAAAATTTACTGGAGGATTTATGCATGGAAAGTTTTTTTAATCTTGGACATTTTGCATTTACAAACTGACTTTAAATCTTGAGCTTAACTCCCCTCCCCCTTTTGGGAACTATTATTTCCCCCACCCCCAAAAAAATTAAGCAGTTGATCAGTTTAAACAGGTATACAAAAGCCTAGTTGTCAATCTGCCTGCTGGCATAAGTTTTAAAAGACCTAAAGGTGAATTGAAAGTAATAGAAACCTTCAAACTAAGAATGATCAGGTAACACTAGCAAAGATCATGCCAACACATCTTGAATAAAATTTTATGACTTAATATAAAAGAAAAGGGGCAAGGAAGAGTCCAGTGAGGAAAGTAAATCAAAGCAACAGACCAATCCTAGCTACATTATTATCTTCAGTCAACTTGGAATTTAGGGCATATTGCCCAATATGATATTGTATGACTTATTCTGGTGTCCTTCAGGCATGTACTGTACCTGAAGGCTGCGTTTGTACAAGAAAGCTATAATTGTACAACAATTACAATTCATCTGCTAGAGTTGTCCAACAAACCTAGATCACTACTCTCATAAGACCCTTTTCTTCCCTTCCACTTTAATTTCATTTTTTAAATTCTATCAATTCTTGTGTATGTTTGCTCTGCTTTAGGTGAACAAAAATAAACAGGAAACTCATCTCATGTGCCTGAAATGCAGGAATGTATCATTTATCGCAAGGAACTTCATGAGTTGTAAAATCAGGATTGGCAGTGTCCTTCCCTCCACGTTGGCTTAGCCCACTAGGGAAGAATATAATTCTAGAAATGGTAGAGTTAGAAAACTTTCTTACAGAGGGCGGTAAAGCACTGCGGAGCGGTATATAAGTCTAAGTGCTATTGCTATTGCTATTATACCGGTATGTAGTATAGGCATTCAAATCCATTTGACATTTTGACCTAGGGTCTTTTGCATGCATAGTCCATTTTTTTTGTAGAAACACAAGGAGTGAACCAGGACATCTAACCACAGGTGGACTTATGTTTTGTATGCTTGGTGATTTTATTACAAGGACAAATTCTGAATTTAATTTGCAATGATTAGAAATATATTACAAATACTCTGAGATTTGGAACTTGTGCTTCCCATACACTTCATGGTAAAACCAACAGCTGGATTACTCAACCATTAATAGTGCATAAGGAGAAGATAATTGCATGGGGCATGCCTACTGCATTTAAAAGAAATCCAGTTTGGTTGTTTAAATGTTTATATGATGGCATGCAAACATTAAAAACCAAAGAAAGCCTAGAAGATTCTGATTATCCATCCCAGGAAAGAATAAAATAGCAGGTATTGAAAATAATGCTGAGTGTCTAGGACATGCTATCCTAAGTTTAGGAACTGTTCTCAAAACAAACTGTTTATTCAGCATTGCATATAACATGTAGCTTATTTTGATGTGTTTTGAGAGCATAGACGATAAATAGTAACAATTCTGAATGATGTTGATTTAATATTAACAAAGTTAAACCTCATATATTTTTGCACTTTCCAAGGACTGTAATTGTTTTTAACCAGGTTTGTATTTATGTCTTTCATTTATTATAAAGTAGTTGGGTTATTAAATCATTTTAAACTGAGATGCATTTATCACAATATTATCCTTGTACATTCATGCCTAAAATTAATGGAGAGACACTAAAGATCCATTTAAGCAAATTAACTTTGGGCCATTCATTATCTATGTGAGAAAAAGGGTTGCATATAAACAGTCTGCCCAAATTATTTGAAATGTTATGTTCTTAGAAGGAATCTGGATAAGTGGAAAGCTTGGTCTACCCAGCCACTTAAATCCACTTTAAATTAATGCACTTGGATTTAAACTGTTTAATCTCATTAAAGTTAAAGACAAGAATTCTTTCTACGTCTGGTGAGAGAATGTTTATTTATAGATTGTGGATGTGTTATCTCTGCTGTGCAAGTAGCATTCTAGGGATTTTTAAAATCAGCTTTTAAAATCTCTAAGAGTGGTTTGTTCTACTATGAAATGGAAGAAGCAATTTTGTACCATTTTTTAATGAATAAAATATTTTTGTTCTGGAATCCAGAGAAAGGAGGCTGAATTCTCAAGTTTTTGCTAATTGGTTGAGGAATTCAGATCTGCAACTGAATAATTTACATGAAGCCTTTTTGGAGTATTCCTTGAGTATGCATAAATAGTTGATAATTATTTTATATAAAATAACTATTTTAGAATCAAATTATTGATATGCCTATAGTGTTTGTAAAATACAATGATTCAAAAAAATATCCATCCATAAAAAATGAATATGATTCACCTACTTGATAAATCTGGATATACAGCTGTGCATGAATCTTGCTTTGATCATAACATTGCATATCACACACTGTACACATTTTATCCTGGGCAATAGGAAAAGTGAATGTTTCATTCTGCCTTAAATAAACAGTAAGGGGCTTGCTCAGGTGCTTCATAACTGGAGCAACATTTCAAATAAAGGTTGGCATATGCTGAAAAGATGTTAGATGCTGGGTCAATGTTTAATGATAATGGCACTGAAATCAAACCACCTGGATGTTATTGGACTGGGTGTGTCAAATTTTTCAGCTTTCAATTTCCAAACATTAGGGGTGCTCAAAAATTGTGACATGCCTTGGTGAATGTAAAAATAGTTTGGTTACTTTAATATAATTTAGATGTGCTTGGTAAGTAACTACATAGATATCATAACTTTTAAAGTTTTGTTTATTTCACATCTGTATAATGGGGAACTCTGAGAGAAATGGAACATTTATTTTCTTTAAAAACAGTTTAAGAGATGGACAGCATTTAGCCAAACATTGGTGCATATCCCTTTAATTTTGATAGGAGACATTCATGGATTCTATGACTAGTCTTAAGTATTTAAGACTAGTCATAGAATTCAATAGGATTTCCACTAATTTTATTACAAACAGAATGATTGTGATCCTTCAATAATATAGATTAACTTCTAATTGGTTTTAGAATAAAGTGTGGATTTTTAAATAGGTAATGCTTGGTCTGTTTTTTAACGTGGCTGCTTTAAGGCCTGCTAGTAAAATATCACTTATACCCTTTATGTGTACTGAGAGCTTATGCACTGAAGACAAATTCCTTGTCTGTCCAATTACATTTGGCCAATGAAGAATTCTATTCTATTTATTACATTTCCTCTCAAAATCAGATTGCATCTTATTTCAATGGAGCTGAACCTCTAATTAATGTCTTTCGAAAGCTGAATGGTGTAGTTATGGTCTAAAGTAGAACTTAGATTCATTTTAGGGTAATCAGCTATCTCTAGGTTTCACTTTTATGGTACTCCAAACTTTTTCTATTCTTAATATACAGAATGATGTGCCCATTTGGCACTTCAAGACCAGCAGAAAGAACATTAACTCTTAATGACTGATTTGTACCATATGTTTCTTTTCATATACTTGGGTACATATTTATTATTTTCTTTCCACTTCTCCTTGCTGACTGTGATAGAGAGGAGGACAAAAAGAGCTATGATTGTGGGAGGGGGTTATGGCCAGGATATTTGGATCTATTCCCTGCAGTGATCTTTACAGTCCCGTCAAAATTTACTTCTGGCAGCTGATAGAGATCAGATTCTTGAAAGAATTCTTTACAGAGGCAAGAAACTGACCATTAATTCTCTTTGCTGGTTTTATGATTAGATTAAAACAATGTTTCTCAGCCTTGGCAGCTTGAAGATACCTGGACTTCAACTCCCAGAATTCCTCAGCCAGCCTTGCTGGGTACTGGGAGTTGAACTCCATCCATCTTCAAGCTGCCAATGTTGGGAAACATTGCATTAGATTATTAAATTATATTTGATATTGTTTGTACTGCATTATTATTCACTTAAGTTGCAGAATTTATACTATCCACAATAAAGGTACATGGGTATAAAAAAAGGATGTATGTGGACTTCTGGTTGACATCGTGGTGAGAATGGCTTGGAAAATAGCGGGCTCTACTAAGCCCCACAAAATCCAGCTGGCAACTGCTGTTGGGAGACCCTATGGGGTCAAATCTGCCTTGTAGGGGCAGCGAAGAAAGGAGAGGTGGTTTGTGGACCATGAGGAACTCACAGTTTCTTCATTAGGTCCGAAGCAAGCTCTCCTGAATGGCAGCAGCGACAATGGCCATTTTTGGCTAGTCACAAGCTGGGATCATTAGATTTCTGCTGGAGTGGTCCGTGGACAGATCATTGAAGCTGGGTGACATAACTTCCAACTCCTACTCTAAAGACTTAATTTAAGTACAAGAATTTCAAAAAATAATCTCCAAGTGTTAAGGAAGCGGCGATTAGACACATGGAGAAGACTAAAGACTGAAAATTAAGAGGCGAAAGACATGCCCAAAGGAAGCTACAAAATATAGAAAGCCTGGAAAAAGGCTTAAACAATCTGAAAGGTGATTTTGGGGAGAAAATGTCTTTCTTATTTGTATTTTTAAACCCCCTGGACTTATTGAATAATCAGCTGTTTTTGACATACTGTTTAATGTTGGAATTTGGAGCAGGAGAGCCATCTATTGGAAGAAGAGGAGCACTACAGTGTGAGAACTTTTAATGAAAGTAAGGAATGTTTAATACACATAACAGAAGTAAACAACACCTGGAAGACAGCCTTACCTTGATTCTTTTAGAAGATGATTGGATATTTTGAAATACTTAGTGAGTTTCTTTTCTTTTTTGAAGATTTTTAATATGAACTAAATTGCAAATTTAAATTGCAAATAACTAAACTCTATTGGAACTGGTTACTGGATTTGAAAGATTGTAGGAAATCTAGTGGATTAATTTGGATTTGGATTATTATTGCTATTTGACAAAAACCTCTAGGAGGCAAAGGAAGAAAGGTGATAGAAAAAAAGAAAAGAAAAAAAAGAAGACTTTAAAATTTGGACAATTAGGAAGACAAATAACTAGAAAATCAAAAGGCTGTAAAATACTAAAGAACTTTAAAGATTATAAATTTAGGGGATTTGGAGGTATTACTATGGGACTGATTAAATCTTATTAATAACAGGCTCTGTTGGAGCTTTTAAATATTGAGATGTTGGAACCACAGAGGTATATTGAGTAATTTTTATCAAATTGTTACAAAATGGATTATCAGGGGATATGAAGAAATAATTCATCAAAAGCATGCATGAAACAATAAAGAACAGTAAGGAGACAAGGGTATTGTCTAAAGATAACAAAATTATGTAGAAGCCTCTCAACAACTGGGGGAAAAAGATGAACATGATATTCAGAAAATAGATGAGAAATTAGAAGAAGCAGTGGAAGAGAAAAATCAAAACGAGATGCAAGAAGACAAAGATAATGAAGAGAAAGGATTGAAAAGTAGGAATCAAATAGATAATTCCTTAAAAGTTTATAATAGAACAGAGAAAAAAAGAAAAATTTATTCAAAAAAGAGAAAGATTTATCGATGGGTTCCCAAATGATACAGCAGAAAGAGACAAAGGGCAACCTGAATGGAATACTCAGTGGGTATAAAAATATCAAAAAAAGTTATAAAATTCCAAGAGAGAGAAATAAAAGGGTGATTAAAAAGTCAACAAATGATGGAACTCCAAAAAGGTTAAGAGATGATGGATAGTGATAAAATATATTAATAAAATGAAAAAGTAGAAAATACAAATAGGGAAAATAGTAGCATATATACTAACAGATAATATAATTTATTATAATTAAAAATAACTAAGGTTAGAAGGTGGAAGTTTAGGATTAGGTAATCTAATTGTATTATTAATGTTAACAGTGTGTTAAAATATATTGTGAACTTAAACTTTTAAGGATTAGAATTTGTGGAGACTTTAAGTTGTAATCCTGGGATTGATTAAATTTTGTTAATATTTGGACTTATTAGTAGTTCTAGACATTTGGGATATTGAAATTATGGTGGAATAATGAGTAAGTTTAAAAATATTAAATATTAGTGACAGTAGAGGATAACAAATACATGGTGCAAAGAAATGTTATTTAGGTATAAATGAATTAATGGGAAAAAATGATAAAGAATTATAAAGAGAAAATGGTAGTGTTGAAGTTGGAAGATTAGGATTATGCATTATTATTGTATAATAATAATTATATTATTATAATGCTAACAAAATTATTATTGTTAGCATTGTTTAAAAATGACATTAACCCAGAAAATACACTGTCCACAAAATATGTATGGTGTGAAAGGAAAACTGCAAATAAAACATGAATTTTAAAAAAATGTATGTGGTCATCAGTAGCCATCACAGAAATTGCTACCTGACAGGTTTTAATTTTTCTTTTCTTTTCACGACCCTGTAGTCCCTTTATTCAGAGTCTGGGTGACTGAATGGAGCTGAACATTTACTGGGCCAGATGCCCTTCCTGACGCCTATATGGAGATTACAGAAGCTATTTTGTCTTTGTGCCCTGAGAGAGCAACATCTGTTGATGCCTAGGATTGAGCTCTCAACCTTCCACATGGGAGGCAAACACCTTCACCACTAGGCCATCATGATGCTCAAGAGGTTTTAAATATAATTTGCCAAAATGTAATAATGTAAGGCATATATAATTTAACTCACACATATAAATATAAAATACTCCAGTAGATAAATTTAAACAAAATAAGTAAGCAATAATTAAATCATTGTAAAAGTAAATGGTTCGCCATTAAAGAAAAAAACCTGTCTTGATTTATGTCACTGTGCATGGATATGTTCTTTGCCCCAATATATTTTACTAAATATCTGAAAATATATTGAAATGAAATGCAGATGCTTATTTACATATGCATGTATAAATGCATATATTTGTACTTAACAGTGTGTCTAGAGAAATATACATCAGAACTTCATATGCACACATATAAGAAAGAAAAAATATTAGCAAAAGTTCTTCAAAACATCTGTAACTTGCATTAAACAGTATGGTCATTTTTTGCACCATGAAAATGCATACCTGTGTTCATTGTGATTCTGGGAGATTTGCTACTGAAATCTTCAGCTTGCCTAGAGAAAATAAAGGCAATCTGTTCATTATCACAATGCAATAGAACATGAGATAAAGATCTTCTGAGTAGGCAGAGAAGAAAATAAAATAGTGGTATTCAGGTTGTACGTGCTTCAAAAATAATTTCTTTCAGGAAGAGCAAAAATAAATTATTTTAGATGCAGTGGGTGGATGAAGACTGCTAGAAGGTGTCTGTTCTTTCTTTGTACAATCTCCTCCTCATGGTCTCTAGTCTTCCTAACTTCTCACACTTCAATTTAATTTCATGAGGGAACTGCTCCCATTTGGGCTTTTTCAAATCAAAAGCATCAGCAGCAGGGAGGCTGCAGAGAGATGGGATTATTGGCTACATAAAACCACAACACCAGCATTGTTCCCCACTTTTGAACAGAAATTAAGCCACCCAAATCACAAAAAAGAATTTGAAAGAAATGAACACTTTAAATGATGAAGAAAAAAAAAAGACTTTGGGCACAGTGGTGGAAGCTGGAGGACAATTTCAGATGATTGATTCCATACCATTTCCCCCCCATTAGTTCTGCGCTGTATCTGAACACACTTATTAGAGGAGGGAAATAGCACTCAGAAATCTGTTTAGGATTGCCTATGTCAAAATTCACATCCCCAAACCTAAACAAACTTAAATTCTTTTTAAAGCAAGTATTGCTGTGGTGATAGACATAATGTTTGTCTGTCTATGGATCCATTTTATGATGGCAGCTACACTCTTTTTTACATTTTCTTATAAAGATTCAGTTTGGACCTTTTGAGTGCCTGTAGCGTGCAAAAAAATTCCAAGATATTTAAAGGACTGAACCTATTAAATAACATTGCTAATAACCTGCTAATTCACCATCTATGTTTCTATCCAGGGCAGGGGTCAGCAACCTGTGGCTCCGAAGCCACATGTGGCTCTTTGGGCCCTCTGCTGTGGCTCCCTGTTGGTGATCCCACCACTAGCTGGCCCTCCCCTTCCCCCTCTTCTACCAGTCACTCCTCACCTGGCCTGAGAAGGTAAGGGCGACGGCAGGGAATGGAGAACTGGCCAAGGCAGAGAGAAAGAGATACAGAGAGAGGGGAAGAGAGAGAGAGACATAAAGAGATACAGAGAGAGGGGAGGAGAGGGGGAGAGGGAGGGGAGAGAGAGAAATGTCAAAAGGGTTTTGTGGTTCCTGGTGTTTTTTAACAACTGGTTTTCTGCCCTAATGACCCGCTGGGTAGGCGTGGCTGGGGGGGTGTCATGTGACTGGTGGAAGTGAGTGACATCGAGTTGGCCATGCCCATCCAGGTTTTGTGGCTCCCGGTGTTTTCTGTGGGAAACGGGTCCAAATGGCTCTTTGAGTGCTTAAGGTTGCAGACACTTGATCTAGGGGAATCGTTTTGAGAAAAATGTATTTTTTATTTTTTGAAATAAATGTCATTATCAGGGCAGTAGGAAATAGTTGAGGTTAATGCCCTCCTCAGTCCAGTAGGTGAAGATGTGATAATCATTACATCATCAGACTATAAAGATACAACAATAGGTCTGCCGGTCCAAATAATTTTCAGGATTTGTGAGTTTTTGTACCATATCATAAAGATTAAGTAGAAAAGGAGCTAAAATACACAGCTGTTAAACATTCTGGGAACTGGGCAGCGCAGCAGAAAGCTGACTATTTGGATGTGGGTATTATTGTGCAACAATATAATATGACCCAGCAGACAATGGATGGGGTCTTCAATTTGTCCCATAATGGTTCTCTAGAATCAGACTCAAGAGCTGTTTCCAGTTACTGAGCTCTTTTGGAGACTGGTAGGTATTTTGATGCCTAGATCAAGTGACTTCAAATATATCTTTTGAGCTTTTCTTTTCTCCTTTTTCAGTAAAGCTTTGTACTTTTTTGTTTTTCATGAAGAAATTCAAGAATAAAGGCAGTTCTTATTCTTATACAACCCAGGGGTTTTTCATTGGTTTTTTTTGCACATTTCTCATCCAACCATGATTTGGATCTTGTTTTTTTATTGTTAGAACCCCATTTGGTTTTATAAATTAGTGCTTCTTTAAATGTGGTAATGAGTATACAATACTGTGTGTAAATGTACAGAAGGCAGAAACAGAGAGGTTTTCTTTTACAAATAGGGCCAGTAGGTGGTTTTACAAGATATAAAGCACATTTTCTTTCATGCATTCATGCACCATTCTGAATCTAGTTAATACATAGTTGTTTTCCTACTGACGCTGTGACAATTAACTGCTGCTGAAGCAATGACTTCAACATAGTTAAAATCTCTGGGAATGAGGAATGCTGAATCAGGCCCCAGATGGAGTCTGCCAGATACTTAACATGCACTGAAAGCAAATTATAAATACATTAATCCAAGAAGCTGGAAAGCTTTCAGGTTCTGTGATATTTCTTTGAGGGACTTGATGCTCCATGGCATTCAAAACACATACAAATATATAAACAGGAAACACAGCATGAAATAGCATTAATGGTTATCTATCTATCTATCTATCTATCTATCTATCTATCTATCTATCTATCTATCTATCTATCTGGATATATTAAAGATTACAGCCACGTAACCCGGTAAGTACTGTTTTATGTACTGCTTAAATATTCTTTCAACCACTTGGTCTTCTGATGTTCCAGTATGTTGCCCATTTTTGGCGGTGGGAGAAAATCACATCTATTTTTTAAAAAAATCCTGACAACCCAAAGAAAACAATTGAACCTAAACAAAAATTCAAATCACTCTAATAATACTGAGAAAAAGGTCCTTTTCAGAAACCACTGAGCATAACAAGATGAATAATAAATTAAAGGACAATTGCAGGGATAAAGGGATTGACTTATCTTCTTGAAATTCTGAATAAAACCATCTTGTAATTAATGCCTCAGAATTCTTTGTGGATGATTCAAAGATTATACTGACTCCAGGTTGTTTTGTTCAGTTTCAATAAACTGGCTTTGATTATAACACTGGTTTTCAAAACAGCCCACAAATTATTCCTGAAAATGGCAGATTCCAGAAAGCTTTGCTTGCTGCTATAGGAGACAGCATTATCAAATGTTCTTATAGCTGGGAACTGAACAAACAGTAGCACTTGAAAGCGAACTGTAAAATGCTACACTACACACTAAGCTTTAAAATGATATTCTGAGGCCAAAACTCTGCACAGAAATAGGTTAGCAGGATTTTTACTCAGAACTTCAACTTGTTGTCATAAATATTAATAGCACCCACCTAGCCCCTGCTTAAGTTAGGGACTTCATCGTATCTTGTAAAACAGAATGTAGCCATCAGATCCCAGTATAATACATATACTGAATATAAGTAAAATAAAATGGAAAAAAACCTAGAGAGTTGGGGGAAATGATATGCTGATATTGGAATGTAACATCAAAGAAACAGGCCAAGCCAAGAATCTGGGAGCAAGCCATTTTATAATGCCTTGCAAATTATTTCCCAAGGCAAACTAAAACAATCAGATTGGCCTGTGGATATTTTAGTCAACATAAAATCCTGAAGGGTCACAAATAATGTGAGATGTGTGTATGTTCTAATTTACCCCATTACTTTATAAAGCCGATCATGATTTAATTCTCTCAACCTCAATGCAGATTCTGAGGTACATCATGGAATGTTATCAAATATGAAAGCTCCTTCAATTACATACCATACACCAATAGTTCCAAGGCAGGCTGGACAGAGAAATAAGCCTACCATCCCATCCTAACCTTACCAATGGAGATGCTGATTCCAGACTTAAAATTAATTTGTTGCTTCACTGGAATGACCCATGGTTTACATTTTATGAAAATACAAGTACAAGTGAACACTGCTAAGAATGTTTCCTTTCCATTTTGTCCTAAACCACTAAGATCTGTTTATGTCCCCAAGTGTGTCTCAAGTCACTGCATGACAAAGTCATCCTTAAAAGGTTTGGTGCTGTTATTTTCTTTTCACTAAAAGGCGCACTGTAATTGGTTGAAAAAACATCTGACCAGCAAAAGGTACTGTAACAATTTGATCCTTGACCTTCTGTACTAAAGCGGCAAATCCTGTCTCTTAATTTTTCCTCCCCCTCCCCTACTGTTGCCCCGTGCTCAAGATGTGCCTTAAACATCTTTAAGATTCAAAACTTTTTTTTTTCTGAAAATGAAAACAGGTTCAAGTATCAAATCAAAGACATCAAAGAAGGCATTCAAGCTGACAGGTTAATGTATAAATTTTATGGGATGTTTTTATAGTTGCAAAGGCAGCCTTTTGCAGGATGGTAAGTAATAATAAACAGGATACTTTGATACCTTCAGTTTGTTCAACAAATTAAAGTTTATATAGCTGTGCATTTTACGGCTTCAAAATTAAATAAAAAGAAAGTGAATGTTGAATAAGAACTTTTCTTATGAAATTTGCTTCATACAAAATGCTTGTTCATACTGCCATGTTTGTGTTCATTGCCCAAAATAAATTATACAGCCCCCCCCTCCTCCTCCCTGTGCACAAGAAAGCAGTGTAGAATCCAAGCTATCTTTTAAAAGGGTCTGGCACATCCCCAAAGTCACCAATTAAGTAACCCCAGAACTCATTACGAGTTACAGTATGCACACACTCTAAAATACAGGAAATAAAGACTTCATATTTCTAGAAAGACATTTATGGTTTTATTTTAGAGATACAGTACAGTGCAGTACAGTTGTTAAGTATTTTTCATCTGAAAAATGGTAGTGAACTGATATTTAGTGGAACTACTGGCGGATCTCTGAGGGCCAGGTAATTGGCAGATAACTCACTTCTGATTCACAGCATGAAATGCATGCAATGGGGCCTTTTGAGCCTACAATGTACTGTATTAAAATGCTTTGTAGTGAGTTTTAATTGTCTAATGCCCCCTTCCAGGGGATGTTGTAAAGCCCTAGAGTGCTGCTATGTATAAGCTGTAATAGTTCCAATGTTAAACAGAAAAGTCATTCTCAGTACTATGTTTTGGGTTTTGTTACCTGACAAACTGGTAGATGCCACAGGGCTTAGACTAGGTGCCTTGGTGATTAAATACTGATACCCTACTCAACATGCAAAGCTAATATGTGCCAAGTGGTTACCAGGAGAAAGTTTATGAGAATAAAAGATGGGTTGTTTATTCCAAATACTGTCAAGCAACAGAAACAGGAAGCACTTAGCTGCCGAACTGAAACTGGGATAAGATCCAATTCTGACTTTATAGACATACAAACCTTTGCATGGGTGTGTCACTGTCCACAGCAACATTCTCAGAATTCTACTTCACTCTAGACAGCTTAGTAGTGGAATATTACAGTTCTGAAAAGTTAAAATTTATAATTACATCTCCGTACTTGTAAAGACTGCCTATATCCCAAGTCAAATTTTACTTTAGAATCACCTCTTGTATAGAAGTACCACATCTCTGATACAACAAGAATTAGAGTAGATGATATGCTGTTTTAAATGTGGCAAGGACCACATTTGGTAAGGACCATTGACCCTATTGCAGCTTCTGTGCCACAGGTCCTAGACTTCCTCCAGGACGGGCTGGATAGGGGCCTTTTGCACAACACCATCCGCAGGCAGGTGGCGGCCTCTCCACAGTGTTGACTGGCGGGGAGTGGGGACCCCCGTCTCATCATCTGGTGATTTGACAATTCATTAAAGGGGTAGCTAATGAAGTCCGCCTGTGGTCCATCGATATCCCACTTGGGATCTGATTCTGGTGCTGCAGGCACTTACATCAGCGCCTTTCGAGCTGCTAAGGACTGCTACTCTCCGTTATATGACACTTGAAGTTGTCTTCCTGGTGGCCATAATGTCAGCCAGACATATTTCAGAGCTAGCCGCCCTGTCTGTCCAGGACGACCTCTGCATGTTTCATTCGGACAGAGTGGTCCTCAGATTAGATCCGTCTTTCATTCCAAAAGTTAGTACCTGATTCTATCGGGCCCAGGAGATTATCTTACCAAACTTTTGTCTGGGGGCCTTCCTTGCCCTGGAAAGACAATGGCATACACTGGATGTGCGGAGGGCTCTCCATATCTACATCAGGAGGATGGCCAAAGATACGAAAACTGAGTCCCTCTTTATTTCTTTCCATCTGTCCTCCATAGGCTCTAGAGTCACCTCATCGATGGTGGGCAGATGGTTAAGAGCCTGCATAGCCACAGCCTACCAGTCCCGGAGTGGTAACGGCACACTCAACTAGGAGTTGAGCTAACCAGATTGAGCTACCCAAGCATCCATTGAAGAAATTTGCAGGGCAGTGACTTGGGCTTCCCCTTCACCATTTATTAGACACTATAAGTTGGACTCCTTTGCGTCAGCTGACACTGCATTTGGGAGAAGGATATTACAGAAGGTACATTCCACGGGGGCGGGGGGGCAGGCATCTTCCTGCCCTTGAAATGGTAGGCTTTGGTAAATCCCATTCGTTGACCCTCCCACTGTCACACTGGAGAAGGGACATTGGTCCTACCTGATACATTCCTTGTTGGTGGGATAGTGGTAGGGTCCAAACCCACCCTAATTGACGGCCTGGGCCGGGGACAACTAATCCCATGTTCAGGCTTTATTTACAGCTATGCCTTCACTGAAACTGGAGCCAGAGAGAGAGAGAGGCACCTGGGTGTGGCTTCAATTTTCACTCAGTCTCTGGACAGAAAGGACATCATAGAACCCATTCTTGGACCTTCCCACTATCCCACCAAGAAGAAATGTATCAGGTAGGACCAACGTCCTTTTTAAATGAAATTCAAGCATGTCAGTGTCTCTCTCTGAACTGGAAGCAAATAAAATATGTATATATTTAGAGCTCTGGTGGCTCAACAGACTAAGTAGTCAGTTATTAACATCAGCTGCTTGCAATTACTGCAAATTCGAGTTCCACCAGGCTCAAGGTTGACTCAGCCTTCCATCCTAAGGTGGGTAACATGAGGACCCGGTTTGTGGGGGGCAATAAGCTGACTTTGTATAAATATACAGAAGTATGAAGGCTATTGCTTAA
>JANHZT010004154.1:67264-78119 GCA_032468215.1 Stegonotus admiraltiensis | reverse complement strand
CCAGGGAGGGTGGGGAAGGCCATTTTCGCTCTCCCCAGGCTCCTAGAAAGGCTCTGGAGCCTGGGGAGGGTGAAAAAAACGCGCCTACTGAGCCCGCTGTGCCATCACGTGCCAAAAGTGAGGGAAGCGGGGGGGTCACACATAAGCAGGGGCAGGGCACATAGAATTATGGGTGTGGGCACTTATGTGTGTAACCCCCCCACACTCCCCCCGCTTTTGGCATGCGATGGCAAAAAGGTTAGCCATCACTGGACTAGGAGATCTCCAAGGTCCTTTCCAACTCTATGTTCTACCATTGCAGTACTGAATTGGCCAAGAAAATGTTGTGGGAGACAGGTAGTCCCTCAAGTAACTAGGTCCTATGCCATGTAGGACTTTTTAGGTAGCAATCATCACACTGAATTTCACAAGATTCTTGATTATGTGCTGATTATATGTTGTTTTTGTATGTTTATTTTGGTTTTCTATGGTATTTATTCCATTTTTATTTTATTGTTGTATGACACTCAGAGTCAAAGACTTTAACAGGCAACTCAATTAGTAATAACATATTATATGCATTTATTTATTTATTTATTTTAATTTATATGCCGCCCTTCTCCGGAGACTCAGGGCGCCTTAAAATGTGTTAAGCAATAGCCTTCATACTTTTGTATATTTTATACAAAGTCAGCTTATTGACCCCACAACCGGGTCCTCATTTTACCTACCTTTGAAAGGATGGAAGGCTGAGTCAACCTTGAGCCTGGTGACAATTGAACTCACAGTAATTGCAGGCAGCTGGAAGTTAAATACTGCCTTTTAGTAGGAACATTAGTCCCCTATGCCACTCAGGCTCTTAGGCTCATGTATTAGACACAACTTCATGTAGTGAAACATGAAAATATTTCATTCCAAATTTCCATAAAATATGCAACAGTACTTTTTGAAATATATACTCTAGTTAATTAAGAAACAGCCCCAAGGTGTCAAGGCCAATTGTTTTTGCATTTTAGAAGTGGAGGTTTAAAGAAAGTGATGCTGTCTAAGAAACAGTCAGAAAGGAGGCAATATAGTCCAAAGCAGTGGATAGTGGGCAAAGCAAGAGGGTGAGAAGGGGCTGACAAGAAGATGGCAGGAGATTTGTACTTGCAGACATCCAAGATTCAGTTTAGATAGCCTTATAATAAAGTAGAATTAGCTTATCTGGTTGCATTTCCTCTCCGGTCTGCCTGAGAAACTGACAATGGGAGTCTTAATGCCTCTGGAAAGATAAAAAAGTTCTCAAAATTCCATCAGTTCCAAAAAACATCCCAAATAGTCTGACAATTTAAATCCTATACATTCTGGTGGTATCATAATACTTCAGCCCTTACATCAGGCAATTCAAAGAATTGTACTGTACTTAGCTTGAAAGTTGATAAAGATTTCCTACTTCATAGAGATTGAAGACAAAACACCCTAATGATTGAAAAGATGATTCATTCATGCAGTTCAAAAAACATACAGTCCCGTTTTGCTATCCTAGAATTTGATAAGACAGGAGGTGGGTTTGCCACAGCCAACTCGCTGTGGCCAACTCACCATGGCCAACTTGCTACAGCCAACTTGCCACGGCCCACTTGCCATGGCCAACTCGCTACAGGACAATTTGCCATGGCCAACTCGCCATGGGACAATTTGCTATGGGTCAAGAGTGACACTAATATTAAAGAAATGGTAGACTAGAATCATTAAAGAAAGGGTGCAAAAGGAGGAATAGAATGAAATATGAATGACAAATTTTAAAAAATTTATTTTGAATTAAATGGAATTGTTAAATTGTTCTGTGATGAGAATCGTCCTGCAGAGAGTTGGCCATGGTGAGTTGTCCCATTCTGACAGGAAGTGTATCTTAAATCTCTATATAAGATTTAAAATGAAAGAGTGGATGGGGTCTCTAAAAGTAAGGATAATAATAAGAAAGGGCGCCATGATCCATAAATTGTTTTGTCTTCATCTCTGACAGAGCATTGAAAATCTAAGGATGCTCTTCAGCCTCCACAATTTTGTACTCCTAATTTAGCTCTTCACCTAACTAGAGATGCAGAAGAAAACAAATTTGTATTTTTTTGGCATGTTCCTAGAGTAGGAATTCATTATTATTATCTTCACAATTTGGCAAGCAGAATTTTAAAAGAGAAAATCAAGCTACTGACAACCTTTCCAATGTGCTCTATAGAGAAGATCTGCAGAGGGCTAGACAGATATCAAAAACCAACAGCATGATAATGATTGCTCAACACATCTTCAGTAACTTGCATAGAGTGGAACTAGTCTGATATTAACCATATGCCCAAGCACAGAATGTCACCATGGGAGCAGCCTGCCCAAGGACAATTACATTATGGACACTTCAACTAGTGCTTGACTAGATGAGATTATGAAAAAAGTGAACTCCCCCACCAGATATGTTTGTTAACCACAGTGAACAGTTTATCGACAGTAAATGCTAAAGAAAGGTATGGCTAATTATATTTCAACATGATTTTTAAACCACACAAATTTACAACACACCTCATCTGCTTCCAAAAATATTTAGTTCAGGTACATGTAGCAAGTAGAGTTATCCAGATTTTATTTCCCAGACTGAAACATGGAAAATAATTGGTTATTTGTTCCAAACTCTTTGTGTCCTTAATCTAGGAGAGGAATGTGTTTTTACTAAATCTTGAGAGAACAAACAGTTTAAGAAATGGTATGGTATCACAATGCTTAGAAATGTATTGGAAAGTGCCTCGTTAATAAATTCCATAGAAATACTAAATACAAGTGAAAATCAATAGCCTAGTATATGTAACACAATAACCATTTTCTAGTTTTCTTTCCTCCTTATATCCATAGTATATAATTTTTAACTCTGTGGTAGAGATAAAGGAGAAATATGCCTTGCCCAAACTTTTAAACAAACACCCTATGCATACTTCATGAAGTCATATACAAACAGGAAAAAAGATGTACACTATATTCCTCACAAATAAGAATCCAGAAAGACTTTACGATAAAAAAAATAACAAGTAAACAATATCAAATTTGATAAATTTCTCAAATGTATAACTCCATGCATCCATTGTCATCAACTCGACCTCAGTTCAATTAATGCTTGCCTACATTTTCACTCATTTCACTCAATTCCCTTCCTGAATGCCTTCATCCGACGGTTCTTTTGATACTCAAAACACAAACAGCTTTGGACATGACATGATATAGAAGAGAAAAAAAAAGAAGCCAAGAAAAAAAATTTCCTGCCAATAAAACCATTTAACATTTGATGTTTTATCTCCACTGCCTAAAATACCACCAAGCTGTTTCTGTATCAAGAAGTTTCATCATCTGACAGGCAGAAAAATAGCATGATTCCTATTTAGCCAAGTGGAGAAAATTTGAAAAAAGTGTTGCCATATATTTCAATATTTTGGCCAAACAGATCACTACTACTACCACCACCACCATCCAAAATCAAACAAGAGTATGTACATTCTGAAAGCATAAATGTGCCTGTGTTTTTAATAGCCAGGAAAACAAGGTGAACATATTCTTTAACACACACACACACACACGGGTGTGTATGTGTGTGTGTATATATAAAACTTCAGATTTCTTTTATTTTAAAAATAAGGATATAAAAAACAGCTTTTTGAAGGAAGAATTGATTATTTTAATATGGGGCAGAATTGTTTTTAAAAAGGAACATTTAATGTTTTCCTCATTATTTCTCTGCTTCCCTCCCCTCAATTCCTTTCACTTTCTGCTATTCCGGGTGCATTTCCATTTCATTTCATAACTCTGTTTTGACAACATATATCCTACTTTCTGATATAAAATTATTCAGTAAAATTTACAAATAAGAAAAAATAGAATAATGATTATTTATCTGCACGAACATGCATTGGTTCTGTTGTCAGGAAAAGAACTTCCTTTACTAATATGTAACATCCACTCTTGGTCTTTCATGATAGACCCAGCTTCTTCCCAAAATTTCTTTCCTTCCAGTGAAGGCAACATCTTAAAAGTGTTTTCTCAGTGGAAGCAATTAATGCTCTCCTTTGTTCTCTTCCCTGAACTTCCCATAACTCATGCTATGTTAAACATATTGAAATCAAATAAAGAGCTCAGTCTAATGCTTATTTCGTAAAATAAGAGACCGAATATGTCGAGTCCAGATTTATATATAGCAAACTGGGTGACAGAAATGAAGATATTCAAGTTATGTTCTCTGTGGCACTAGTACAATCTGAAAATATTAGAAAAAGAATTGTGAAGGGATTCTGTAAGGTGGTGTAGAATGCTGAGTAGAACAGGAAAAAATTCAGGCAGAAGCACCATCCATTTATGAAGCGGGACAAGACAGAAAAAGACTGCAGAAAAAAGAGAAGTATAGGAAAAACCATTTCTATGAGCTGTATAGATTTAGATTTAATCCAGATCTGAATTTTATACTTCATTTGTTTAGAAGTCACATTCCCTTCTACAGGAGATCTTTCTTCTGATCACAAGACTATGACAAATAAGCTGTTTGTGGTTTCTCAGAAAAGGAAAAACACAAATTCAAAATAAATTTCTTTATTAGGATTCTTAAACATACTCTACATATGCTTTCACTAATGTTAAACTGTGTTAGAATTCTACTTATTCTTTAACCTTTTTAGGACTAACTGATCAGTCTTGTAGTCTACAAACAGAATTCAATTAATGTAGAGTGGGACCTGGCTGGTATTTGGAAAGGTAACCATGGGAAAACTCAGGGGTGTAAATTTTGTGAAGCAATACAACAAACAACACAAGCTATCCACAAGAGCTAATCTACAAAACTGCAATTCCAGGAGCCAGGATTGGTTTGAGGGCACCTTTACCTTCTTACTCGAACTCATTGCAAATCCCACTGTGCATAGAAAGTTACAGTCCTAGCCTCTTCATTAAAAGTAATAAATTTATCACTTTGGGGGCAAAAGTTCCATATAGGTTGTGGAGAGAAGGAGGAACAGAATGTAAAGTGGGCTGAGTTGATCATAGATAATGTAGATTTTCCCAATCTGTTGATGATATATTGGGTAAATATTATGAGAACTGAACTCCAATATTTGTGAAGAAGCCAGGGAAGAGTACTGAGTACTGAGCTAGGATTACAAAATGTTGCTATGGGGCAACATTTTTGCTCTAAAAACCTAGCAATTAATGCATGTAACTTTCCTATTTGAATATTTATACAAACACTGGTGCCGGTTCATAGTCCTTTATCAATCAATCCTATATACATTTTCTCAGAAATAAAGTTCTCTTATGTTCAACTGCTCTTTCTAAGTCTGCATAAAATTACTTATTTATTTAACTAATATCTGCTATACTAATATTGCTTTAAAATTATGGAGTTCCTGAAGACTGAGTCAAGTAAATTTTCAAAAATCCAAATAGTCCCCCCCCCCATAACTTATTTGACACCAGTACTGGAGAGTGAACAAAGAACACACTGTCAAAGAGGAAATCTGCACAGAATGTTACTGTTTGTTCTTTATGAATGCAGAGGTATATTTGCTAAAAGAAAGGCATTCCATTCCTCTCCAGAGATTTCCCCTTCATTCAGTAGAACGACAGCTCTGGGTTCACATCCCTTCCATTCAAGTTATGTCAGCCTGTTAGTTACAGACCCTTATTTGCTAGGCAGTCCTTTGCTACAAAAATTAATCCTAGACTTCAACTTGGCTTTACTTACTCTTAATACGAAAGCAATTATTTGTATGCAATTTGCTCTTGGAAGCTAAATGAGGGCATTTAAATATTGAACTAGTGGAAAATTACTGTGCAGAAAATGTTCTTTGGCACATCATTCTTGCATTTTCACAAAAAGTTAATACCATAATTGAGTATCGACATGTTTGCCAGCCTTTGCCTTCCCCAAATGGACAAATTGAGGTAGGATTACTCTTATTTGGAGAATTGCATTCAGACTAATTCTTATTCCAGGTTGTAGTTCTTTTGGCTTTCTTCTGTATTTGCCCCAATTACTCTTACATTTGCTCTGCCACAGTAAAATATAAGGAACCATATAACTGGTGGGTTTCAGAGAACAGGACATACTGGTGGAGCATAGTATTAGTGGGAACCCTTCTTTAAAAAGATTTTCCAAGGTCATTCTCTATTTTTACTTTAATTCTGTATCCCTCTTTATTCTAGCAGATAGTCTGTGGCTGATTGCTGTTGTTATTCTTGGCTGGTGACTATAAAATACTATCTTCCCAATCTGCCACCTACTGTATGTTTTGGGAGACCAATCAAAATTCCTATCTAGCTGTCAGACCAACCTTCATCAGTCTGCTAAATGCAGTACAGTAGACTGAAGAAAGAGTTGAAAGAAGAGAAAGGGACAATTAAAACAACTTTAAGGAAGGATAGTGATGATATTGATATAAATTGTTATTCAAAGAAAAAATGACACAAAGGAATTTTAGCCAATGATAGAGGTAAGGATAGAGTTAATAAACAAAAGGAAGCTAAAGGAGGCAGCAAGTCAAAACCAGTTCATGTACTCAGGAAGAGATGCAGCTTTTCTTGCACGACAAACCTGACGTACAGGCGGCTGTTGGCAGGCAGTGTGTTACTGAGAAACTTAAATGAATCCTAAAAGGTATTATATCAGGATTTGGTGGACTCACAAAAAACAACAAGAACAAAACCCAAAGAAATGTTTTTGCTGATTTGACCAGCACACTGTAAAAATGAGATTTTTTCAAATAGATGTCCAATTCTGAATAGCAAATGATTTGCTGTCAACTTTAGATTTGTTTAAATCTTTTCAAATGCAACAATCAGACAGAAAATAGAAAATTCAAGAGACTAAAATATAATTCTCTACTTAAATTAATTATGAACATAGTTGGCATTTGATAACTTTTTTCTGAATAATTAAGAGTTGAGCAAAAGTCACCCAGCCTTGCAAAACTTTTGTGTAATATGTGCATATGAAAGATACAGAATGAGAAAGAAAAAAAGAAGTATAACTCTTGTGACAGGTTCTTATAGAATGATAATCTATAGTCCAGAAACATTAGCTAAGAATGCAGAACAAAACTGCAAATCCTTAAGATAGACACACACAAAAAGTAGAGAATTACCAGTCAGACGAATCTTCCTGTTTTTGAAATGTCGGAGATATTAGTATTCTTGTTCTTGTACATCCAGATCTTGTTAACCCGGTCTTCTCTTAATGCTTAGTTCCTCTAGAGGTCTAAGTTTAACTGAAGAACAAGAACCTGCAATCAAGAGAAAAAGAGAAGGCGATAAGAGCAGGAAAGAATTTCAGCTGCTGGCTGCTGCTACTGTTCTAGAAGCATTTGAGCTATTTTCAGCACTTGGCGGGTTTGTCCGCAGTAAGAGAAACCAGAAAGTATACATAGGCAGGAAACTTAGGAGAACTTGGTCTGCTGCTCAAATTCCACATCCACTTTTGAAATGTTGAGAAAAATCAATTTTCAGGCTATTCGAAAAAGTACACTGCGTGTCTGCACCAGAACCAGACCACAATCACCTTCATTTTTCTTGGACCCAGCAACCAGTGTGGGAAGCACAGAAAATGTTGTGTTTCTAGTTTCTGACAGACTCATGCCAGTTTCTCTGAACAGAAGTTCATTCTCCCCTTACTTTATTTTGCATCCAAATATTTTGGATCCTTCTGGCATCAGTGTCCAGGAACAAACTCAGCTTCCTAAAAGGGAAGCCACCAGTTTATTTCCAGTTTGCAACTAAATTTTTGGAATCAGTCACTCGGCTATTTCTGAATGTTAGTGACAGAGGCTGTTGACATTGTAGTATTTAACTAACAGGGAATCCGAAACCAATCAGTAATGCAATTACATTTTCAGTCGCTGCCATGAAAGATAAACAATCACTCTCTTCAACTTAGAATGGCATAGTTATTATATATTTGATATATTTAGGCACCCACCATGTTCAAAATATGTTCACCACATTATTATTTTTTTGTTTTAAATTTTTAATCTTTAGATTCAGAGTTTTGGTATTTTTATGAGTTTGAACCTTTGATATTGTAGCTTCCTGATGCTTCAATGATTGGGTACTAAATAGGTAAATAAATAAAACACTATTTTAGAATTTTTTTTAAAAACCTATCTTTGCAGATGGAAAGCTGTGACTGAGAGAAAGGTAGAGATCTTGGCAGAACCATATTTCAGAAAATATCTCCATTTTAAGGGCATCATTACCATCAGGAAGGAAAAAGTAATTATTTGTGAATTAGCCCTTTCCCACATGTCAGTGAACTTTCCAGGATGTCTAGAAGAGTGTGTATTGTTTGATTTCCTAACTGTGTTTTTCCAAAGAAATCCTATATCATTCAGAAACCACCAGATTACTCATATTTATTCTGAAACGTTCTTCAAAGGATGTTCCCTATTAGGTTGAAAAATTAGCACACACAAAGCAAAACAATTTTTAAATCTTCCACTCAGGTTTCAGGCCAATCAAATTTTTATAACCTGTTGAAAGGGGTAAATTAATCCTATACCTTGGTGCTTGATACACAGGATATTTTCAGGAGGAGAGGGAAGAAGTAATACAAACTTAGCAATAGAAACTCACATAGGGAAGGGTTTCTTTTTAAGAAAAGTACTCAACTAACGGATTTCCTAGAATTCATATTTTATTCAAGTAAGGCAGTAGAATGAACATTCTCTGGAACAATTTCTTTAATTGTTGTCTCTGATTAAATATTTATTTAATCAGAGCAATATTTATAAAATGTTCTACTAATTGGCATACACTCTTTTTCATGTATACTGCTAAGACATAATTTTGTTTGCTTTTGCCAATGTACTATGTGGGAGGAAAGTCTTGGACATAGTCAGTGCTGCATTTAGCAGGCTGAAAATTGTGATTAAGCAGGTGTGAAGGACTCTTTCATATTAAACGGTTATATTACAAAAGCATCAGAGCTCAACCTTCAGGTTGATTCAACCATCACTGTTGCTGCTCTTTGCATTTCTCTTCTCCAAATGGGAGAATGAGGAACCATTAATAATCTAATAATGCAGTGCTAAATAACTAAAATGGGAAGGAGGGAGGAAATTAGCATGCTTAGTTTCTTTGACATTCACATTGGACATCAATAGAAACCCCAACAGTTTTTGTATATAAAGGATTTAGCTTCACTTCTAGTAAATCTGCAGTTAAAAAGGATTGGGCAACAGGTCATGGAAAGGAGAAAACAGTAATTATGGGCTAGAATGGACAGGTAGTCTAAACAAGGCAGCTTATGGGATTTCAGACAGAATTGACCAGGAAACTACAGGAGTTTTGAAACTTAGATTATAAGGCAATCACAATATTAGTTTTAGTCAGTAGACTACTGCATAACTAAGCTAATCAGTATACCTTCTTAATTTAGATCATTGCTTGTGCCAGTAAAACTAGCAAGGAGGGTTTAAGTTTATATTCTGATTAACTTGAAACCTGGATAGGGGACGAAAACAGCATTGGTCATTCTTTTTGATGATCTCTGGCTAGAGTGGGATGGGGGTAGTGCATCCATCCTTGCTTTACTTGACCTCTTGGTGGCTTTCAATACCATTGACAATGGTATCCTTCTGGAGTAGCTTCGGGGGATTGGAGAGGGGAGACCTGTGCTATCCTGGTTCAATTCCTTCCTCTGTGGGCGCTCTCAGTCAGTGTTGATAGGAGGGGAGAGATTCAGCCCTCGCCCACTGCTTTGCGGGGTCCTGCAGGGCTCGGTACTTTCTCCACTCCTGTTCAACATTTATATGAAGCTGCTGGGTGAGATCATCCATCACCATGGACTGAGATATCTTCAATATGCTGATGATATACAACTATATATGTCAGCCCATGGTGAGTTAAGCGTTGTCATGGCCTCCCTCTCACAGTGCCTGGAGGCTGTTAGGGGCTGAATAGGGAGCAACAGGTTGAAACTGAATCCTGGCAAGACTGAGTGGCTCTGGGTTTGGGGTTCTTTGGCCCATGAATTGCCACCTTTGGTCTTGGAAGGGGTGGCACTGCCCCAAACAGACTCTGTGCGTAATCTGGGGGTTCTCTTGGATTCGCATCTCCTGCTTGAAGAACAGGTGGCAATCGTGGCCAGGAGGGCCTTTGTGCAACTGGGGATGGTGCGCTAGCTATGCCCTTTCCTGGACCAACAAGCCCTTCTCATGATCACTCATGCCCTTGTCATCTCCCATTTTGACTACTGCAACACACTCTACATGGGGATCCCCCTGAAGAACATCTGGAAGCTTCAGTTGATACAAAATGCAGCAGCCTGCATGGTTTTGTGCAGACCTCAATGTGCATGTTTCACCTCTCTTACAGGAACTGCTTTGGTTGCCAATTTGCTTTCCGGTGCAATTCAAGGTGCTGGTTGTCACCTTTAAAGCCCTTCATGGCTTGAGTCTCTTATAAGTCACATCTACCTGACCAACTAGAGCGGGAAGGCAAGGAATCCATCCAGTGGTGAAATGTAAAATTTGTTACTACTGGTTCTGTGAGCGTGGCTTGGGGCGGGGAATGTGACTGGGTGGGCGTGGCCAACTTTTTAAAAAATTACTTTTAAAAGCATTTTTTCTACAACCTCTTTGGCTCTGACAATCCCAGCTGAGTTGCCTGATCCTCAGAGGCTTTCTTTTCTTTTAAAAGCATTTTTTCTATAACCTCTTTGGCCAAAGAGGTTGTTAAAAAATGCTTTTAAAAGCCTCTGACAATCAGGCAACTCAGCTGGGTTCATCAGAGCCTTTTAAAAGCCAAAGAGGTTGTAGAAAAAATGCTTTTAAAAGGCTCTGACGATCCCAGCTGAGCCGCACGATCATCATAGGCT
>JANHZT010004154.1:44760-57511 GCA_032468215.1 Stegonotus admiraltiensis | reverse complement strand
TGGACTTCAACTCCCAGAATTCATAAGACAGCCAAGCTGTCTTAGGAATTCTGGGAGTTGAAGTCCACAGGGTGTGAAAGAACCAAGTTTGTCTACCACTGGGCTAGGCCATTCTACCCTGGTGTAGGGCTCCTTGAACATATGAATAAATCTAATTAAATGTTATTATGTACTCTTTTTTTATTTTAATATTTTTTAAGCTCAATTTTGAGAAATTGATAGTAGAAGAAATTTGAAGATAATTCCCTGGACAAAAATGTGTTGTCACTTAAAAGGAAATTATAAGGTGAAATTTTCTTCTATAAGTGACCACATTAACTTATGTTTATCTGACTACTGTAGTATCAAATGACAAAGGGGCTGGATAGGCCCATGTACTGGCCCCATTGTTGAAGTATTATGTCAATTCTACAATAATGAGCTTAGTAAGCCCTAAGCCTTGTCTGTTTTATACAGACAAAGAGACATACACACACACACAGTTAATAAATAAACAATTTAAGGCCTATCTATGCTAATTAATTGTCATGAAAATAGCAGGAATAAAAAAGTCTTTACATGCATTGGCTAGTAACTTATTATTATTATTATTACTTATTATTGTCATTTGAAAACTATATACACCAAATTATTGAGATTAATTTTAGCAGTTTTCCAATGTGGTTCTAATTTATTATTTTATTTATCTAGAAAATGTATATGTCTACATATTAAAACAAAAATACATGAGAAAATTTATAAAACCCATAGAGGTAAAAACAACTATTAAAAATAATCATAATACAATAACTAAGGCATCTTATAGCCAACATGTATCACCAAAATCACACATTGTTCTCAACTACTTAGTGGCTTAATACCTGAGGGAAAAGCCAAGTCTTTATGGTTTCTGGGTGCAACTAATGTTACCTTAAGTTAGAAGGCCACTTAAGGGGAACAATCCAACCTGGGTGCATCTCCCTAATTTGGGGATGAAAAATGCTACATCAGTATTTCATTCTCTAGTATTTTTTGGGTGCTCCAGATCCCAAATGAAATAAAGTTTCTAGTAAGAAATTAGAGCTGTAGCTTATCCACTGAAGTGCTGACATCCATGGGATACCAAAATGCTAAATCTCTGATCAAACATTTTCAAGGCAGATTTACAACAGGAACAGACTTGGGTTTATAAATATCCACCTGAGCTGTCCAGCAGTCAGACTGAAACTATCTAATTATTATTTAACTAATATAGCGAGAGAACAGTGCAAGGCATTTACTTTGGCTCATTTCAACATACTCCTCTCAGCTGTATCAGAGGATTGCTATAAAAAGATTCCTTTCACCAGACAAGTGTGTCCTTGAAACTAGCAGGAGGATAGAGACAAGCTGATCACGTACTTCTCCACTGCCTCTTTTATCAGGATATATATCAGAAGTTTCCCCTATTTTAAAGAATTGCCTAGACAGGTCCACAGAGTTTTATAGCTCCTGGCTGTTCTCAGATCAAGATGCAAATATCTGACGCAGCATTTCTAGGTTTTCTTGGCAGCTGGCAGCATACATAAACAAGTTGTTCATAAGGCTAAATACTTAATTAAAATAAGCGAGATTTAGGAAACTAGCAATAAAGTAAAAAGAGATGAATGGAACTGAAATGTTTGCAACTAATATAATTATGTATATTAGCAGTGGATTTGAATACTTTTTCCTTTTTTCCTGTGTTTACTATAACTAAACAGATGCTGACTGTACTTTAAAAACTGATGTTTTATTTCTTTTCCTGTTCAGGATTCAGCTAGTCATATAACATAGAAAATACACTGAATTCATCTGATTCTTTAATTTAAAAAGTTTATCTTAGCTCTGTCCATTTCTTTGCCCGAGCATAGCCACTCTATGCCTATTGTATATAATTTAAAAGCCAAACTAAGGCTTGATCCAAAATAGATTGTGTCTTTGTACCTTAGCACATTGTTACGTGTTGAGTTTCTCTATTCTGAAACACAAAGCAAAAGTAACTGGCTTTTCTCGTTCTCTTAAACTTTTAAGCGGGAAAAGCTTAAGAGTTTGCAGTAATTATACGTGTGTGTGTGTGTGTATGGTGTATATGCAGTATATATTATATACTACATTCATTCTCTGTCTCTGTGTGTGTGTGTGTGTGTGTGTGTGTGAAATAGCTGCATAGGCACATAGCACATGTACAGAATTCAGCAAATTGCCCCCAACCCAAAATATAAAGGCTATTCTTGCATGATGTCACACTCTGAACTTATTCTTCTGGTCTCAGCTACACTTTACCTAAAATATCACAAACATGGAAAATGCTCACTAAACACAGAAATGTACAAAAACACAAGATACATAAAGGTATATTTTAAAAAATGAAAATAAACATTTTCTATACAACTTCTCTGAAATTATCTTAATAAAATGTCCCAAGTTTATTTTATGTAATTTTGTCACAAGAGGGGACAAAAAAACACAGCTTAATTTTTCTAGCCAAAGTGGCAACCTTAGAATTAGCATGAAAGTTTTCAGCCAAAGGTCTGAACGTATTTTTAAAGTAGGTATTAACTGAATTGCTTATTTCTAAACTTTAACAACTTCGCTAATATTCCAAATGGTCTGTTCATATATAGTGCACAATCAGGAATATGTTAACCACCTAATATGGACAAATAGCTCATTGAGGAACATTTCTTATTGAATATTGTTATCATTCAAGTGAATTTTTTTTTATCATATATAGTTTTCCTTCATAGATCAGCAACAGTTTATTGTTGGATTATTATTATAATTATTATTGATGTGTTATAAGAGGCAAGGAACATTTCCAGTGTGGTATGACAACTTTCCCTGCAGATCCATGCTATTGTCAAAATAAGAAGCTTAACATAATAAAATGAAGGATGGGAATAAAATGAAAGATTGGAATAGGATGAAAGATTTTTCAGTATTGAATCACTTCAATCTTGCTATCGTAAGTAATTCTGAATATAATTTTACTCAATGCTTCTTCACTAGAGTGTATGTTTCAATACTCACATACAGAACCTTTCAGCCCAAGAGGGAAAATTAACAAAAATACTTATCTGCTATAATGGCCACTGCAGATGTTACATTTTTGGGCTTCAGGGTAAAAATTTAAATGATGAAGTTACTTTTCATTATTAAATATTGTAATAATATATACAATATTTAATAATGTATCAGATGCTACTTTAGCTCTTACAAGCAAAAACGAAACCAGATGGATTTTGTTTACCATAAATTTTCTTCTGAGTATAATTAATTGTAATCCAGGGTATATTGTCTTGAAACACTTATTGCCTTTTCTTCTTTTGACTGAGAAGAGATGGGCAAATGTTCATACCTCAAGAGGAGCCTTGGGATTGCTAATTAATTATGTCCTTCCCACTGAGTATGAGTATTAAATTTCAGGGAACTAACACTGGATGGAGGAACGTGACTGCTGCTTGAATAGCCATGAAATATTAAATATGAAATGAAATATGAAATGAAGGATACACATGAAATGATACTGGGCAGTATTGAATATCTTTTTCTTGGAGTAGGAATAGCAGTTTCATTTTCCCCATTTTGCTTTGATTGTCATGGAGGAGTACAGTCATTTGGAAGATGAGACCAGATACAACAAAGCATGAGCAGGTATAACAAAAAGAAGACATAATCCTGAACATAAACAGTTTTGAATACAAACTGTTCTGAATTTCTTTAGGAAGTTCTTGACTGAATGGCTTAGAAAAAAGAGATCTGTAGCTGTCCATACAACCAGTGGTGGGATTCAGCCAGTTCGCACCACTTCAGGAGAACCGGTTGTTAACTTTCTGAACAGTTTGGCAAACTGGTTGTTGGAAGAAATCATTAGGGCAGAGAACCGGTTGTTGAATTACTTGAATCCCACCACTGCATACAACTGCACATTACCTGTTGAAAATTCAGAAGCAGTTATCACAAGCAAGTGGTTATATAAACACATATAGGAAAGGTAGTCTTTTATTTAGATTAGCTGTTTTCTTTCAACACAGGCTCAGAGTACAATCTTCCTAAACAACAAAACCCTTCTTAGTCCAACAAGTCTTGAATGCTGTAAGGGAGTTTTCCAGCTGATGTTTATTTTTTTCAGAAATGTTAACATCCTACAAGGACAAAGCTGCTCCACCAACTAGCAAACAGGAAATGGCATCGGGTATGTTGACCCAGAGAATCCAGTCAACAGGAAAAAAAATCACTCCCAGATTTGCAAGCAATTCTTAATTTAAAAACATACCTATCCTACAGCACATAAACATTGAAATTTGGGGAAATCTCTAATGTAGAATGGTTACAGCAGTTTAGGATTTGTGCTTTATATTCTTTGCAATATGATCTCATAGTACCATCAAAATCTTTTTAAAAAATCAAATATGAAGAAAATAACTTTCATGTCCTCCATATGCCTATTTAAATATTGGAAGGCTGTAGTAATTGAATGATTTGAAATACATAGAAACATAATAGTAGATACCTATATTTACTGACACCCAGTGTGAAAGTCATTTTTTAAAATGGAAAAATATTAGTTCAGTTAGGAATATTTTTACTGGATATATTTTAACATGTAATCATTTGTCCTGTTGGATTCACTGAACTTTTCAGAAAATTTCTTAACACTCAGTAACCGGACTTCAAAGCATTGTCAGGTGCATATATAGCAGATGTTAAACTTTAAGCTAAACCTTTCCAGGCATTTGAGTTTTACTGTCAGAAAAATGCCATTGTATTTTACAGCAGTTAACTTTCTAGGCTTCCTCCGATGATACGCCACCCAAAGTTACTATATTTCATGCTGCCTTGTGTTGTTCAAGCAGGTGCAGGCTTTGACAGAAATGTCTCTTCAGGCTAATAGCATTGAGAATACTTTATCTGTCTCCAAGTCTGGGAATTGTATTTAAACCCAATCATAAATCAGCTAATAGCTTTTTTTATGAATCAGATGCTACTCTGTGCAGCTGTAATTGGAATTATAACCCTTTTCTTATCTTGTTTAAAGATTGGACAGAAATTACCATGGCAAATCCAGTTGCAGGACATTTTATTTATAAAATGACTCCTAAAATAAAATTTAAAAAAGGCTTCTAAAGCACTCCAGAATAATATTACATCATCAGGAATAAAAAAAGGACTTATGGGCATCCATCTTTACCTTTGTAGTAAGGATCAGAATCTGGCTACATATGTTGAAGTGTTCATCACACTTAGCTGTTCTTTTTGAACAGTGTACAGGGCTGCTACAGTCATTCTACAATATCTACTTGAACAAAATAAATGCCTAGTGATGGAAAAATGGACAGAGATGAAGGTATACCTATTCTATTTTGTTAACATTTCAAGAATACTCTCTATGGCTTACCCACTTTAACTTTCTAAATTATATCTGAACTTAATTTTGGAATGATTATAGAGCTACATTTTGTACGTTTTACCCTTTTCAAGTCTATTGATGTGAACAAGTGAACACACCAATGAGAAAACAAAGAATTACATTCTAATTCATACATATCTTTGTGCCTATCAGATAAGAAAGATGCAAATGAAAAGCTATTGAGAAAAACAAAGATCTTTTTTTATTTTTGCATCATAAGTGTTATACATATTGGAACACAAGTTGCATATGCATCCCAGGCAACGGAGTTAGTCTCACATTGAAGATAAAATAGAGGCAAAGATGACTTAAGCATCACATATGACAACAGGAGCTTTTTTTTTAAATAGCAGAAATATGTGTGTTACAATAGAACTAGGCACATAAAATATACTAACAGCATCTTACCAAATGCATCTAAAAACAGTGCTTCAATTTTCTATTGTCCATGTTCAGCAGCTGCAACTCTTCAAACATGACAAAATTTCTCTAGTGACTAAGGATGTTCCCCACTTGACTGTATTGACCTATCCTGAGCAGCATGAAGAGCTACACATGGAAACTCAAACTGCGTAAGTTTTGATTACTAATTCCACAATTCATATTACTGAATGAATAATGTGATAATTTCCAGCATAAATTATACAAGATAATTACGCAACAACTTTTAAGGAGATATTTACAAATGCTGTTCATTTGTACAGAGTCAGAGACAGACGTAGAGATGATTCATCTGCTGTCTATTTTTCTAGTTAAAAGTTGAGTTCTGTTTAATCAAAATATTAAAATTTATTAATTAAAGCAAGCAGTCTACTATGTGGATTGCACACACATATCAATCACATGCTTCTGTAATCTATTGAGCGATACAGAAATTGTTAACACAACCTTAAAACAATGAATACTAAGCAAGGACAGGGTGCGTGAAACAACTTTGCCATTTGTATTTCAGCCAATGATGTGATAACAGTTAGAAAAATATATTAAAAACCTTTATATTTATGAAAAAAAAATGCTTGAGATGTCAATGTATGGTTTTCTTCATAGTGAGTGCAAGTTTCAGCAGAATATCTGTTTTTATCTTACTCTTAGATCTACCCCTTCAATTGTTAATTACATAAAGGTAAGGTGAAGTCTTGTTCAGGCAGTCTCCAAGAATTGGACATAATTGACTGGAAGGGGAGAAAAAAAGGTAATGTATGCTCTGATTTGAGCTTCAAGTCTGCTCAACTTCTTGGAAACATCCACATAGTTTTTTTGGCAACAGTATGGGTTTGCTTTGCCATCAACTTTCTCTAGCATGTTTTTTGACCTTTCCAGTCTAGTGTCCCTACTTTTTTTTTTTGTAAATAGAGCCAAGGTGAGCCAAGGTGGCTAATTTATGCATATTGTTTATTCTAGCATTTAAATGCATATTTATATATGTATGTATGAATGAATGTATATATGCAATATGGATGCCAACGGTAAACTCACAAAATCAGTGTATGCAGAATTCTCCAAATATAGCCACTAACTTAAGCTCTATCATCAAATTTCATCGGGATATTTTTCTGAATTGAATGCATCAATTTTATTCTTTTGTTTTCAGCGCAGCAGGTTGTATATTAAGAAAACAATGATTCTGAACAATAATGGAAGTATTCATCTCAAATATATACAGCATTACCCCTAGATCCAGCACATAAAATTATTAAGGCTTTTGATTAGGTACATATATTTAAATCTTAATTGCTTTAAAATAGAAAATAATGGGAAAACTTTACTTTTTAGTTTTCCCCTAATATTAGCTATCACAACAGTTTATAGCACTTAGCTGCCCCAGGCTAAGCAGTGCCATTAATATTAAAATACCAAAACTCAAAAGCAATCTGGTACCACTTTTACAGATTATCAAATTAAAGGAATAAACTGTATCTCTTAACAGTCCAGTCCAACAGTCCTTTTAATATAGTTAGTTTGAAAAGTTGCTACCAGACTTATTTTGGCTTCCATAGACTAACATAGATAATAGGGCTCTCTTCCTATAATACCAGGATGAAAGACTATTAAAAGATGCAGAGTGAGACATGGTGGTGGTGGTGGTGGTGGTGGTGGTGGTGATGGTGAGGCAGGAATAGACAAATCCCAAAGAGCAATGACTTATCATTTCAGTATTTTTGCCATTAAAACAACATAGATATGTACATGTAGTTACCAAGTATTGATCTTGATTCAAACAAAGTTTCAATAATTCCTAATTCTGATACAATTATTTTGGTAGCTTTTTTTAGCTGGCTATTATTAACTGTTTAAATGATATCATGTATTTTTTGCCCATTCTGTCCTTCCTTGCTTTTTAACCTGTTGCCTGTAAAATAATTTATTGGGGCTAAGTGGTCCACTTTGAAAAGGGCATTTAATAAGATTGGTGTCACTACTGAAAATGTTCTACTTAGATCAAACCTTTCACCAAATTTCTGTCAACAGGAGGACAGGCTCTCAAATGATTTACATCTTCTCAAACATTTTCCATGAGGTGCTCTTTTCCACTGATAACTTCAACTACTGGAACTTTTGCCTGTGCATGAATATATTATCTGACCATTTCCTTTATTGCTCTTATGGTTTAATTTTATACCGTTCTGATATTCTATTATTAATCATAATGCCTCGATTTTCATGTTGAAACATTGTTCAATTTCAGACTCTAGAGCTATGGGAAATTTATACAAATGAACGTGCCTCCATGGAAAGAAATTCCTCCACATAGAAAAGCTCTAGCCTATCTTTCTCTGGGTCTGCATTTTGATCATTTGAAGGGAGGCAGCCCAGAGAGAGATTTATTAATTCCAGTACAATGCAGACCTTAGACAAATGAGATTTCAGACAACCTTCTATAAATCAGTATCAATTAACACTGAAAGTATTGACATTATAGTATCGCTATAAGCTACACAATTTCCCTTTTTATAGATCTTTACCAGTTAATATCTGTAATTATTGGCATGTCATTAAATGTCAGTGTTATGCCTATTTCAATAGAAAAAATGAAAAAAAATATAAATGACCATTTTAAAAAAGTAATTTATCAAGCTGTACATATACACTTTGTACATATACGCCATGTGGAAGATTGTTATTAAGCCTGGCTCAGAAAAATGCTTTCCTACAAGTTACTCTTGGTGGATTGTGCATTTGATCACAACTACAACTAAGTACTGCATGGATGGTCAAGAGCCTCCCAGTTTTGAATATTGCAGAACTTATGGATGTGGTGAATTATATTCCTTGAGGTTCTAAGATATAAGGTAGAATGTAAGTGCTATGTAGACTTAATGTGAGACTTAATTCCAATCTACTAGTCCTTGGCCCTACAATGACAGGTATACTGAAGATAGTCATCACGTTTGCACGCATTTTGGAAGCACCAAGGTACTCCCGGGTTGAAAGGATTGGCTGGTGACATCACCTTTCCCTGGGAAATGCCCAGTTGGAGGCCCCAGCAGAAGCTGGAGTGAATGATGGGAGCTCACTCCATCCTACAGGAGCACTTGGGTCTCAAACACGGGCATGCTGTTTGACAACCCAGCATCTTAACCACATGAGCCACTGTGCTCTGGAGATAGGCCTCATTAAATGTGATGCAACAGTATTAATCTGGAAATTTGTATTTATGTATTTATACAGAAACTTCACACATAAATATATAACATTAGGGAAATAGGATACTTTTGGTTTCTAACTCTGCTGATTCCAGTCTAAAATGCAGGAGTTGTTTTGATTGTTTGCTGACAAATTCCATTTTCCTCTCCTTGTAACTCTTCCCTTATGTTGGAGCCAAGATGAAGCAAACATGGCCAAAATTTACCAAAGTGAAAGAACAATAAACCAATTGGTATTATTTTCTTCCAAGTGAGCTACAGATTTAAAAAAGAGGATGAATTCACATATAAAGGCCAGCTATTTGTTTTATTTTTATTGTTTGTCCATTTGAGAGAACAATTGCCTTGAAATGGAAGTTGCCTGTCCATGGAAACAATATACATGTTGTCCTTTACTTATAACCACAATTGAGCCCAAAATTTCTGTTGCTAAGTATGACAGTTGTTAAGTGAGCTTTGCCGCATTTTACAACCTTTCATAACACAGTTGTTAAGTGAATCACTGCAGCTGTTAAATTAGTAATATAGTTGTTAAGTGAATCTGGCTTTCCCATTGACTTTGACTGTCAGAAGGTCATTAAAGATGATCACATAACCCAGGACACTGCAAATGTCATAAATATGAGTTAGTTGCCAAGCATTTGAAGTTTGATCACATGACTAGGGGGTGCTGCAACAGTTGTAAATGTGAAAAATGATCATGGGGCACTTTTTTCAGTGGGGTTATAACTTTGAATGGTTACTAACTGAACTACTGTAAGTCAAAGACTACCTGTATAGCAATATTGCATGCAATTACAAGCATCTAGTCATAAGATAATTTGATCACTAGGCAGGTCACTGCATGAAGAAGCCAGGGCTGCATCTTCATCTTTTTTTCTTACACATAAAACAAAATATAAAGTAAGGATAGCAGAATCATTCCTTCTCTCTTTACTCCTAGCCACATTTCACTGCACTGTGTTGCATCCAAGATGACTATATATTAATCTATAGTATCAGATTCCTGATCTATTGCATCCAACAATTTGTTCCCATTTCTTTTGTTTTGAAGGCAGCTTATTTATTTATTTATTTATTTATTTATTTGATTTCTATACCGCCATTCTCCAAAAGGACTCAAGTGAAAAGCAGTGATTGGTATCTGTATTTTAAATTTTTCTGTAAAAACAGAGAACAATTCTCTTCAACTCTGTAATAATGGCATGATAATTTGGAGAAGAAGAATTGTATCATGTATCTGCCCCTAAGTTATTTGACATACCAAAGAGATCTCCCACAATGATGGCAAGTGGACCCCAGAAAGTAACAGAATGTAAATGAATGCATAAATTATTCTCTAGAGAAAATATGGTCCTCCAAGAATCCAGAAATGTAGAACAGGACCAAGCAATCTTAGTTAGTTCTTACACGGAAGAAATCCTTATAACAGATCTGGACATTACTTGGCCTCCCATCCAAAGGAAGGTGTCATCATATCTTTTCTACAGCTTGGGTAGGATAATATGTTGCAAAAATTGAGCCCTGGTTTCTTATAGGATTTGAATTTTATATACTGCAGTTATTGGAATATTTTTCTATATAATTTTTTTTTATCATAAGTTGTGGATTCTTGTGTACCCGTTAAATACCTTCAGTCCAATTTATCAGGAAGATACCTGATATTGCCCTGATATGTCAAGACAATAGTGCACACAGTCCCTGGTAATTGGCAAAGATGATTAGAATAGGTATCTGGGGAGCCCAAGGCTTCCTATTCCTTGTGTGGATAAAATCTTAACACGCAAACATGTTAGTTCTGTCTGAGGCCATTGTGTAGCTTAAGAAGTCATCGAAGTATCTCCATACAAACACTGTTCTCATCTTTAGCATTAATGGAGAGAGTGCTCCATGTTTTACTTATTCATAAAAAATAAATCTACCACTTAACATGTTTACAATTACACACAGAGAAACATTGATGTGTACAAATAGCACGTATTCTGATTGATATAGAGGTTTTGCATTTATAGAAAGCAGTGTGTGAAATAGTACTTGTTTTAATAGAGCTCTCAAGATGGCATTAAATTATCAGAATAAGTGTGCTACGAAAAAGAATTTGACATCATGGAACATAAAGCAAAAACTTCAAATCTCATACAAGACCCCTTAAAGCAAATAAAAGCAACAAGAGAATGATTCAATTCAGAACTTGGGAAGAAATTAATAGAACTAGAGACAGAGGATGCATTTGGTAAGAACTTGAAAAGCAAGAGTTCCTAAAGCAAATATCCCATTTTGTGTACAAGAATCTCTCAGTACACATATTCATAAGAAGTGATTCAATATACTATAAAATTTGAAAATCATTTGGACTTCGACACCCTTACAGCTTGCTTCATTCATAAGCACATCAGGCTCCTTCGTTACTAATTTACCAACTGACACAGGCTTAGCCGCTTTTAATGTTTAATCTATTATTAAAGGTTAAAATTACCCATGGTTTTTAAGGCAAATGATATGAGACTCTAGAATAAAAGAGAGGATGTATTCCAGCTTTTCTTTCCAAGCAGCCCAAAATGATGACATTTTGCCAAATAAATGAAAACTGTGTTACATTTTACTCCTGTGCTTTAAAGTACACATTACCTGACCTCTGCTCTGTTAAGAGAATATTATTATGAGGAGTCTGCTTTATGAATGATTTCAGGGAACAATTCATTCAGGAACTAGAAGCCTACAGAAGTATCGTAACACTAGATATATGCCAGAATCGTTTCCTTTGGACTGCTCCATAGACATTTCATGCTTATGTTTCATTTCCTTTGTCCCTCACTGCTCTTGATAGACACACTGTCATCGGAGATAGGTTTCAAAGGAGTTTACATGTGGCTGAATTTATTATGTAGCACTGTGGCTTCCTTTCTTTTAATCCAACTCCAAACTGAGAGACATAAGTGCTGCATTATGCATCTGGAGATGAATTTGGTACGTGGGTGCTCTCTGGAAAGGTGTGAAGACTTCTCCCACTTACACACCTCTTAACAGCACAAGCATCAGAAACTAATCAAACAAAGCAATGGGGCACCTTGTCCAGAAAACTAGTACAAACACAGCTTTCCCTTATGACCTACTTATGGTAACAATACAATACCGGAGCAATAGTGAAGGAGGGTTGTGGCGTGCCTTCAATCCACTTATAACAACAACCTCAAAGCTGGGCAAAATGTCAATAAGGAAGGAAGGAAGGAAGGAGGCAAAGACCCAGTGACAGATTTTGAACGTCCTCTCTAATCCTAGAAATATTGATCCACACACCCCCTCCCCACCCCCACCCTGAAATACAGAGAAGAGTTATAAGAAGAAGCCGACTACACGAAGGATGCATGTAACGGGCGACAGCCGATTCAGAAAGCAAATCCTAGTTTACAAGATGGAAAGCGGGCATTCCCATGCTGAGCGTCCAGGAAGAAAATTGCCCTGCAAAACTGAATGGAAAATCGATACGAAAGGGTTAAAAAAAAAAAACTTCCCCCAAGCACCACCTAGGAGCTCTTTCGCGGCAAGCAGTCCGTGCACCCAAACAAAAGCTTACCTTGCTCCCAGAGAGGTTCAGGCGCGCATGAACAGCAGCGGGCTTTCTTTGACTAAATCCTCAAGCCAGATGCTCCCAACCCAGCAATCTGTTAAATAGGAAGTGCACTGCACACCAACCTGA
>JANHZT010004154.1:19160-31108 GCA_032468215.1 Stegonotus admiraltiensis | reverse complement strand
GAGGCCCTCTGGCGGCCAGAAACAGTGTGTTTCCTGACTTCTGGTGGGCCCAGAAGGCCCGAAATTCAGCTGGCTGGTGCACGCATGAGTGCACCACCAGCTGAGCTCGCGTGCCCACCGATATGGCTCCACGTGCCACCTGTGGCACCCGTGCCATAGGTTCGCCATCACGGGTATAGGGTTTTCTGCCTGAACAGGGGCTGGACTTAAAGACCTGCAAGGTCCTTTCTAACTCCGTTATTCTGTTCTCTTAATGTTTATTTTCCAGATTGAGAAAAGATTGGTTAGTAATCAAGGTGTGAGCTATTTATATTTTCTCTTATATATTCTAATATACCAGATACATAACTTTTATACAAGCTTAACAGTAAAAACATATTAAAAGTCTAAAGATGAGCAGACCAGTGGTGGGTTGCCCCCGGTTCGGACCCGGTAGTAAAAGTGGTGGGAGGCTCTACCCACTCACCCGAATGTCATCAGAAGTGATCTGCACATGTGGGCACAATGCCAACCGGTAGTAAAGGTAAGTAAAACCCACCCCTGGAGCAAACTATGCTGGTGGATAACAATTTGAAATAAACCAGGTATTAGACATTACCATCTGAAGGGGTACTACAAATATTTAAGGTCAGAATAAAACATTAACACTATACAGATTTCAGGTGCAACTCACTTCCTTTCACATAAAGAGAAGCAGTGGTCAGCAGAGGGGTCATTTCTATGTAATTAGCATTATTAACATTCAATCTCTGTAGTGTCAGATATGGAACTAACTTCCATTTTCTAAGAGCATGTTTAACTCAGTTAATTATCAGCTAATTAATTCTTAATTAACTCAGTTAATTCTTTTTTTGTAGTGCTGTATGGAGAATAAAACTGCACCTCCTTTCCATTGATTTGAAAGCTATTTTGGAACAGCCTGTCATTTTCTACTTTAGGATATTCCACTATGGGTAACTTCCAAGATCCACACACAGTCTTCAAGACTTTCTGTTTTATATTTTGTTTATACAATGTCTTTACAATAAATATACACATAATAAGGAAAAATGCCTTGTTAAAGGTGAGCTAACAATACATGAATTAATCAACTGTCCATACAGTAAATATAACATTTACAAATGTATAACTTAATAATTTAGGCCTGTAGCATTTTCATAAGTATAGCTAAACTCTGTCCTGTACTACACAGAGAGAAATATGAATTTGTACTTTTTCTTTGCATTGAATCCAGAGCCTTTTCAAAGGCAGATGAATGGCAGTTTATTGATTTGTAAAAGTTCCAGAAACAGCTGGATGCTGAACTCATCCACTGACATCTATAATGGGAATCAGTTTTGGTATAAAATTGCAGAAAAGTGTTTCCTGACCATCAGAAATCACGTTAATGAAAAATGCAAGTATTATATTTCAAGAATGTCAGTCAAGGAATCTGATATTATGCCAGAGACTATATTTAGCACTGCTAATTTGTTTGTTTTTTTAAAAAACATCTTTTTTAAAAAGCCTGCAAGAGTCATCTTAGTGATGCAGTGATATTGCAAAAAAGGAGGGGCCAATTTTTTTCCTCCGATTTTTTAGAGGTAGACATTTTAAAAATTATCTTGAAATAGAGACTAAGAGATTACTATAAGCATGAAAATGCATATGTGAACATAATACAAAAAGCAGTTCACTACCAAATTATGCTTCCTGGGGCAACAAAACTGGACACTTCAAATAATCTGCAAGCTATTTTGCACTGAACGTGGTATATTGTACTTTTCTTCTGAACGTCAGTCATGCAAACGTTTAGGCACCCTTGGTCTAGCTGCATATTTTAATGAATCCCTAAGTAACAAAAGCTGATATAAGACATAGAATTAGGGTTAAGAAGATATTTTTCACTCTCACTAGTTGCAGAACTTTTCTTGCTCAGAAACTTTCTTATTAAAATGTAAATTTTAAATTTTGCTCTATCAACCCAAAGCACTTTGTTACAAAACATTTCAGGTTTATCAAGGTTTATTTTTGCATATTTTGTAGTTACTTTTGTGATGGATTCAGAGAAAAAGCTTTCATCTGACAATTTTTCCGTATAGATTGTTATATAAACAATATTGTTCTGGGCACGCTAATGTTGATACTAACTAAACATTTCAGCAGGTGATTTATAATGTTTGTGGGTTCTGTTTTGCAGATTTAGTCAATTTTCAGGTGAGTCTAATAGAGATGTTACATTGTCTTCCAGGTTTTCAATTGATTTCAACAGTTCCATGTAACTTCTATTTTTAAACAAAGTTTCTCAAGTTGAAACTAGTTTTTGCTAGTTGGAAGCATTTAGATACTTTCATAGCCTTTCTTTGCTTTGTAAGAATGAATGATCTTCATTTCTAAATGTTCAGCTGCTTAGAGAAGCTTATGGGTGTTAAAAGTAGCAGAACAAAAATCACAGCCTGAAAGATTAGAAGGGTCAAGGTGTTTATTCGCAGGTAGAATTATCTTTACCTGGCTAATTAGCTTAACTAGTCTATATCTTTTGGGACCTTATTAATAGCTTTAGAGTATTAAAAACGACTGAATCAATTGGAAAGATGTCCATGTTTCCACAATGGTTGTATGCTTGAAGCTTAAAGAAGTAACAGCATGAAATTTGACAAACTTAACAAATTAATCACCCATAAAGTAAACAAATAAACAAAATTGCATGGACAAAAAAATTAAACAAATTTTCTGCACAGCTATGGGATCAAGACTATCTGTTTGGTATTATAAAAAAGATCTTGCAATAGTGGTTGTTCATAACTTGAATATCACCCAGCAATCTAATGCAGCTCGAAAGGCAAGTGCAGTTAGGATGTTTCACAAGTATAATTTGGAAATCACAGGTAGTAATGTTTCCGTTTTATTCCATTTTTGCCATTTCTTGTAGATCATTAGGTCTAGTCTGGGTTCATATTTTCAGAGAAATTGGATCAGGTTCAGAGGAGGCCTACAAGGATGATAATGGACCTAGACACAAAAGCCTATGAAGACAGGTTGAAAGAACTAAAAGTTTGAGAAAAATCTACTAACAGGTGATATTATAGAGGACTCTCTAAATCACTGACAGTATAAAGATAATCTAGATCTGTTTCTCTTGTTCTCTTGTTCTAGAGTAAATGAAACAATGGGTTTAAATTCAGGGGTGGGTTGTTACCAGTTCGCCCTGGTATGGGCGAACCGGTAGCGGTGGCAGCAGGAGACTCTGCCCACCCACCCAGATGTCATCAGAAACGCTCTGCGCATGTGCAGAACCTTCTGCGTATGCCAGAAGCACCACTGCTCCCAATAGTGAACTGGTAGCACCGGGATTTGAATCCCACTACTGCTTAAATTATGGAGAGGCAGATCCTAAGTAAATTTCATAAAAGAAAAAGTTCCTAAGATCAAGTGTAGACAAGTACAACGTTCGTCATCAACCATTATGTAAACATAATAAATGCATACAGTAAATAAAACAGTGCTAATCTTTGCTTTCCTTCTAAAAGACACTGAATGAAATTTGTCAAAATTTCATCCAGATTATTTGTGGAACCCCTTCTCCCGGGTTGTTTCAGCCATTCCACTATATCCAACAGGAGAGGCTCTCCCCATGTCCCTTTAGTTAAAGAATGCCGTCACTGAAACCTACAAAGCACTTGAACTCTGAAGTACCATGCTTCCTGAGATTAGATTATCCCCAAGCCTGCCAATCTTTTACAAAGCATTGAAGACCTGGATGTGGTTTACCTTTGGCATCTATTGTAGATTTTTGTTTTGTTGATTTTTTTAAAAATTGTTTTTAATTTGCTGTGAACCACCCACAGTCTCATCTGCTAGATGGGTGTCCATATAAATTGATATAATAAAATAAATAAGCATCTCACAAATGCAGAATTGATGAGAAGCATAAAGTATGGATCCAAATGGGCAGAAATATTTATCTATTAAACCTCCTCCCACATTCCAGATGCTTTATGCCATTTCATAAATATTCTGACAGCAAGCCCAATACATTTGGGACAATTGGCAAAAGCATGGTAGTTTTGTGTTAGCACATATGCCAGTCACCATGTTGCTCATCTGATCTTTAACATGAAAGCATTCAAAAATAAATGGTATGATAAAGGCAAAAGTGTAAATACATATTAATAGATTGCATACCCCCATAGATTCATAAATATTCATAAAAGCATATTAAATGTATAAAAACACATATGATGTTCCAAAATAAAATTAGCCACATAGAATGCTGGAATTTTTTTTATACCTTTCTTTAGTAAAGGTGATATGCAGGAGTGAAATCCTCTGAAGTCTGCTACCGGTTCTGTGAGTCTGCTACTGAGCAGACTCAGTACTACCGAGTCTGCTACTTTGTGCGCATGCGCACCTGCGCAGCACTAAAAGAACATTTTGAAGCCTTCCAAGTCTGCAAAGGTAAGTAGAACAGCAAGGGAGGGAATCCACTGTGCCACGCGATTTAGATTAGTTAGAAAGCAGGAAATCCAATGATTCTAACTAATATAAATCGCACGTCACAGCTGATTGTCGCCCAAGAGATTGTTGGAAATAGCATTTTTTACTACCAGTTTGCCTGAACCGGTCCAAACCAGTAGCATTTCACCCCTGGTGATACGTTAGAAAATACTTGGGTCTCGAGGGTTACCAAAACTAGCTTCCTCTGAATATACAAATGACTGCAGCTTTGACATGCATTGCAAACCAATTGGAAGGAATCACATTGGGAAGGTTAGATTATGCTGCGTGTAGTTTACAGTGGTTTACAGAAGTGGTCCATTCTTTTGGCTTCTGGAGAAGGAAATGTAAATGTTATTCCAAAATTTCTGAAAATATTTTTAAAAGCAGCTAAATAATTTTGCCTTCCAATGAAAGCCAAAGACATGGTATCTAAAGCATCTGGTCAACTTTGCTAATGTTTCATTTCACATTTGGTTATATGAATACTGGTAAGTACATATTGTCACTCTATGAAAGAAATAAGGAAACTACTTTGTGGAATTAAATTACAGTATTTGAAAGTGTTAGTTAAAGATCAGTATTAATTATTAGTTATCCATGGAAGGAAGATTCCCATATTGTAGAGTTTTCAATATAATTACATAACATAAAACAATAATATTGAATGATAATTGCATATAGATAACATAGACTGTGAGTTCAAGTTCTGCCTTAGCCATGAAAGCTAGCCGAGTGGTTTTGTGTCAGTTACTGTCTCAGCCAAATTCACCTCACAGGGTTGTTGTTGTGGTAAAAATAGTAGGAAGAAAGTATGTTGGATATGTTTGCCACCTTGAGTTATTTGTAAACATAATAAAGGTAGGATACAAATAAGTAAATAAATAAATAAACACATAAATAAAAATTACCTTTTCTCTCCTAACCCCTTTTGCACTCTTCTCCTACTCCTATTGTCTCTTTTGCTTATGAAACTTTTTTTTTCAATTAGAATTATTCTATCCCTTCAGGATACAAATGTTCCAGCTTTGGTAAATCTATTTCCTTTTGCAATGATTTCTGATTCAATTTAGTTCACTTCCTGTGGTCAAGTTTGGGGGAAAAGATTGCTTGCTTCAGCTTGAGAAGATGTATGGATCGTAATAAAAGTGATCCTAAAAGAAATGCAGAGTAATGCTGAAGAGTTTACCAAGCAATTATGTATTATAAAGAAAAGACACTTAAATTTACAATTGCAACTCTAGGGCACCGTAAAACAGCAAGTGGATTGTAAATCATTTTCTGTCCTAGGAATCTCTCAGCATGAACTGTTCTTGCTAGAACATGACTGGCAGAGTGAAAGTGTATATATATTTTTTATAAGTAACTGATCATACTTGGACCCTACATTATGGGTCTGAGGAGCAGTCAACTTTCATCTTTTTGTTTCTCTTTCTCTCATCAAACTGATTTGATTGTCTAGTTCATCAACTAAGCCCACCCCATATTATTAAGCTGCAAATAAAATTATAGATAAAATGGTTTATACTGTATATAAAGGATGTTCTCATATGAATGTACTTCTGTTAATATTTTTAGGCAGTAGGTTTGCCTGAGACGGGTGTCAAACTCGATTTCATTGGGGGCTGCATCAGGGTTGTGTTTGACCTTGGGAGGCCAGGTTGGACATGGCCAGGGTAGACGTGGCCAGCTCGACATCACTCATATTGGGGATGCCTGTGGTGGCCCAAGAGCTCTGCCAGCAAAAATGGGCTCCTGAGCTCCGTTTTCGGCTACAATGGCCTCCTGCAACCCTCTGCCAGTGAAAATGGAGCTAGGGAGGGTCCTCCCGAGCTCCGTTTTCACTGGCAGAGGGTTGCAGGAGGCAGTGACAACTGAAAACGGAGCTTGGGAGCCCATTTTCATTGGCAGAAGCACCGCGGGCCAGCCCATCACTATTTACAGAGCAGTCTCACAAGCCAAATTTAAGCACCCTGCGGGCTGGATCAAGGCCCCGGGCCTTGAGTTTGACACCCCTGGCCTAAGATAATAGCATGTTCATTTTAGAGGCAACAGCTCTTATATTGATAAGAATTTTGGAGTACTAATTCCAATTACACTCATTCAAATATGCAGCTTGCAGCTGTGTCTTCATGTATGTTCATGGATCCTAATAATGGATCTTGCGAGTAGTATCATCAATACATACAGATATAAAATAAATTATGGTAAAATAAAATTCCATTGAAAAAGTAACATTGGAATCATACATCAAAAGAGATGACACATCAGGAGATATACTGTATATGGGTTCTTGTACTGACAAGCATGCAAAGGTTTAATCACAATAAAGCCACCCTTGCAAAGTTCTCTTGACAAACTATGAAGCAATGTTTTGTTTACCTTTGTTAACATCAATACAGTATTGTGCCCAAGTTCTTTTGTAGTTCTACAATTAGATGAATTATATTAAAATTTTCAAATATTACATCATCCTGGAATCAAAGAAATAAAGTGGTGATATAATAACTACTTTTACATATTTCTCACACTTATGCATTACCAGAAGCCAGTACTAAATATTAGTGTCTACTCATTTCCTAAATGTAGATTGCATTGCACAATACTCATTCTTAGTAACTCAAAAGTATTTCACTCCTACAAAGCTGGTATACATTAACAATATTTGGCATTACAGAAAGTGATGTGGGAGCATAAGAATGTGGGAAAACGCTCTTTGAATACCAGAGCACAGACCGTTAAGACTAATTTTCGTTATTAAGTCACCTATCAGTACTCACTCTATAAAACTTCAGTAGCTCATGGGAATTTGAGGCATGGTAGTATTCTTTTTGCTGATATAATTCATTAAAAAATGCAGACTGTTGATTCTTCCTAATGAATGTTATGAAAATTCAAACAAAGCCTTTATTCAACAGAATCACCTACCCATTTCAATGATTCAGAGACTCAGGTGTATGAAATATTACCATGTCATAAAGATCATTTATGCTAGGCTAAATAACATAAACTCAAATAAACCTATATTTACATCTTTGAAAGATTTATGTAGGCCAGAGGCCACAGAAAAAAAATAAATCCCCAATACATCCTTGTGGAAGAAGCTTTTGGGCCTCAGCTTGCAATGTCATTGACTGTTTCATTCTCTTCCTTCCTAGTCTCACAACTCAGAGAATATTGTATGCAGCCTGACCTGTGCCTCCCAGTGAATCCACATATTACTAATACACACACACAAACAACTAGCATAATCACAATTCCAGGTGGCATACATCAAGTACACAAAAACAATATTACATTAATATTATCAGTAAATTGAATTTTACAAACCAAGGGTAATCAGATCACATAGACAAAAGCTTATTTTTTTGTTCTGGCCCAATACCCAAAGGAAGTAGCAAATTTTTAAAGCTTTCTTAAAGACTAATGAGGTCAAGGCCATTCAAATCTCATCTAAAGAACAGATTTCACAAAGAAAAAGTACAGCCCCTTGTGTAATATAGTACGTGGGAAATATTTTGGAAGATGGGGTGAAGAGATCCTGTTTACAAAACAGTCAGATAAGAGAGGGTGTATTCCACAGCTGGATATTGGATGGAGCAAGAGGCTCAAAAGGGACTCTCTAGCTTTGCAGTCAGTAAATAAGATGGCAGGAGATTTGTATTTTCAGACTTGCAAGATCCTGCTAATGAAGCCTCACAATAAAGTAAAATTAACTCAATCTGGTTACATGTTTTGTCTGGTTTAGCTGGGAAAACTGATACCTAGGTACCATCAGGTGATAGTTCCTCAAGGAGCACACCCATCAAGTGACAGCATGTGGTATAAGCAGAAATCACCGAAGACAGACTGAAATAAAACCATTCTATGTCATGTAGGGCTTTTTAGGTGATAACCAGCATTTGGAATTGCACCTAGAAACCTACTAGAAGTTGGTATAGCATGTGAAGTAGTTGTAGTTCTGTGGTGTGCCCATAACTATCTGCAATTGCATTCTGGACCAATTCAGCTTCTGGATGGTTTTCACAGAGCACTACATATAGTAAGTTGCAGTAGTTCAACTGGGAGATGACTAAGTAATATGTGACAGTGGAGCATAGCATAATGGTCTGTGGGAATGGTCTGGGAACACAGGAAGAAGAACTATAGCCCAGACAGCTGTCATGCAAATGGGTATCTCAGCCTACAGAAGGAAAAGTAGCATGGGAAGAATCTCAGAAAAATCCCTCCCTAGTTTTGGGAAAGTAAAAGAAAAAAAAGGGGGAGATGTGTTTTCTGACCTGCAAAATTATAGTACTGTAACATACTCACAGTAAAGATTGTGTTAATACTCATGGTCGGTGATTCTTGTGTTTCTGAATGTTGTTATTCTATTTTCTTACTCTGCCTTAATATAAAGCCATAGGTGGAATGGTCATTGTTTCCAAATTGAAAAGTGCATGTAGCACAGCTGGGCAGGGGGCAGAGCAGTGCAATGATTTTCAACAATGTATATATCAGATTGCAGACTTAAGTCATTTCTACCCAATTACTTATTACATCTTCACAGAACCATACATCCATGACTGAAGTACTATAAAGACTGATCTCATCGCTATGATGTCAGTGTAACACTGGATGGCTGATTCTAGATGACACTATAAGTCACTAGTACAGAAATGACCTTAGAATAAATAAAACGTTTATATTTTTTTCATAATCAGTGGTTAAAATTTGCTATAAATCCAACAATGGTCAGTATGGTTTCCCAGCTCTTTAGTGGCAAAATATTATTGTATTGAATTATAGCAATACAATTTTCTGCTTTGATGTCCATCAAGTGTCCAGTTTTTATGATGATAAAGATACCCTGATCAAAGAACTACCAACTCAGACAAACAAGCTTATAGTAAACAATATTCTAATCAAGGAACCACCAAGACCACTCTCACCAATACTGAAAGAGCAAGCCACTAGTATTAAAAAGAGAGTAAACGTAGCACTGAAAATGTTACCTAGTTTGCTAATGAAACATCTGCAAGAAAACAACCAAGCTCAGAGAGCACCAAGGATCCCACAATTGGTGATGAGCCATTAATTTTGTGTATCAGTTCTCCCACCAGTAGGTAAAAATACCAACAATCTAACTTTACTTTTTTCCTTTAAATTCTCTAATTAAATTTAATAATTAACTTTATTCCCTTAGCAAGGCTGAAACTTTTATTGCATTGTTCCAAACTTTTATTCTCACTTTTGAATGGTGTGTAAGTGTTGTGTAAATCTTGTGTAAATCATGTATACATAGTGTGTAAATGTAAATGTCTCAAGAGAGACATTTAAAAAGCTAAAAAAGAAACAAAAAGATCAGAACACATCTTTTCCAGCAACCAATGCCCAGATAAGCAGGGACTGACACCAGACAAACACTCAAGCAAAGAACAAAACCCTAATCAAGGAGCTATCAAGGAGAAAACCACACCTCCACCAACTACCATGAAAGCATACGTAGCACTGTAATCAAATTTCAGGGCATAGACCAATGTAGCAAAATAAGACATAGCCCTGCATAACAATTCAATAATTTATTGTTTACTGGAGGCAAAATAAAAATAAGATGAAGTTTAAAACATCTTAATGGATCAGCAATTAGACTTGTGCCTACATTCACATATCACACTAACAATAGTTGATTTATTTATTTATTAATTAATCTATTAATTAATTTAATTTAATTTAAAAATATTAATTTATTAATTATTTAATCCACAATATGCTAAATTAACATAAGCCATTTCCTCTTGCTTTACTGTATTGTAGCAATCTAGCCTATATTGGCTGATTACAAATTTTCTAGAATTATTCCAGTAGGAATTGATTTTTTAAAATTTTATTGAAACATACTCACTAAAGAATCCTTAGCAAACATATTTAAAACTACAGCATAGCATTCAAGGCTCAGAACTAATAAATGTAGGATCTAGACTGAGCTGGAAATGTAGCATTTATGGCCAAAATTTTGTACATTTTTTATAAGTTTCAGTCTTTTTAATTTAAAACACACACATGTATTCTCTCTCTCTCTCCCTCTCTCTCTCTCTCTCTCTCTCTCCCACACACACAGACACACACACACACACAAACGAGTCTTCAGTGTCCACAGGATCATGTGAAATTTTGTAGGGTTCCTGCTGCCTGAAGTTTGCTGAACCCTGACAGTTTCAGAGCTATAAGAAGAGTCAGCTCTAAGGGATACTTAATTTAAAGTAGTCATACTTTAAATGCATCATTCTTTCAGATTTTCCTTTTAAGAAATACTTAAAAAGCGTTGATAGGACAGAGGTCTCTGTAAGGTAAATATGGTGATTAGAGCAAGAATCACTAAAGATGCTCCTTGAATTTAATAAGGAGCATCTTTAGTGCTCCTTATAATTTAAAGAGGAAGATTCCTTTGAGTTCAATGGAGGAGAAAGGGCAGCATACTCTTGTGCATTGTAATCTCAATAATTAATACTCCCTTCAAGCAGAAGCTGTCTGAACTTTAAAGTTATTGCGTGCACGACATGCAAATTTTAATTAAATGTTTTATCCAGTATGAGTCTTAGATCCTAGTCTGGTAAACAAATAAGGTGTAGTTGTCTCAGGTGTTAAACAACAAGGGATGGGTGAAGCTGCAAAGGATTTGAAGGTGGAGCTGTGGGTGTGTTTTCTCTGGACTCTGTCTCCTAAATCTTGCTGTACCCAAAATGCAACGAAGGATGTTCATTCAACACCAGGGCTGAACTTTATTTCTAACAGAATAAGAATCCTGTTTTTTGCTTTGAGAAGCAAAATAAATAAATAAATAAATCAGAATTGAATAGCAAATTGCCAAGGAACACATGCAGAGGTCAGAGAATTATTTCTTGACCATCACGGAGATTTCTCAGGACACCTCTTCTATGGATTTGTTGCAGGTGTCACTCCTCAGACCTGAAGTTAAAGTATGGGCAAAATCTGCATTATTAGAAATTGACCTGCTTATAGCAATGCAAGAAATATAGGACATTTATTAACTTAATCTGCAATGGCAGGACAGGTACATGACCTTATTCAACATTAAAACCTTGTACGATTTCCATTCAGTATCATTTACTTGGTTCTGTAAGATACGCTGCATGATAGCTTCAAGTGTGACGGTTAATTTTAACCTCCCTATCAATCTACAGCTGCCTTTTAAAATTCCCCCCACCTCAAGTTTTCCACTGTTATCATCAAGCAGGGCAGCATGCTATAAAACTGACACACGATTAAATCGAAGGAAAGAGATTTATCACCGCTCAGGCAGCCAGATCAGAAGTAGAGGCTCTTCAGATATTAAGAATCCAGTTGAAATAATCCAGTGCTGTGCTGAGAAATGCATGGCAAAGGCATTACATTTGTGGGGGTTATCTTGGTCTCCCCAGTGGATGGCAAAACCAAGCTGGGGGGTGGAGGTAAACTCTCTATGGTTAATC
>JANHZT010004153.1:103607-118746 GCA_032468215.1 Stegonotus admiraltiensis | reverse complement strand
GGCTTACAATGCGTTAAGCAATAGCCTTCATACTTTTGTATATACCTGTTTAGTAGGGCTTTCGGGGCCCCCTAAGCGGTGTTCTTTTTTTATACAAAGTCAGCTTATTTCCCCCACAATTCATTTTACCTACCTCAAAAGGATGGAAGGCTGAGTCAACCTTAAGCCTGGTGAGATTTGAACTTGCAGTAATTGCAGGCAGCTGGTGTTAGTTAACAGCACATTAGTCTGCTACGCCACCAAGGCTCATTACTTCTTTAAAATTTGGGTTTTTATTTATTGCCATGAAATATAATTGGTTAAATGAAAAATACTTAATGACTATGCATGTGCAAGCTCACCCATATATATATAATTTCAACTGGTTTTCTAATACTGCTGCATTGCTTCTCCAACATACAACTTATTAGAATAAGAGCAAAACTTTTTATAACTATGGAAAAATTCAATTTAAGATATCTATCAGTATCTTTTTCTCAGGAAAGGAATGATGCATTATGTGCATTTTTTTAAAGCTTACATGAAGCTGGAAATGCTTCAGTAAGCTACTAGCAGGGCCAGTTTGAGAAATCTAGTTTTGAAATGCTGCTTTAAGATATATTGATTTTACCACTTTAAAAGAGCAGGGAGGAAACTATTTGGGTTTTGGAGTGTATGAAGTGGGCAACCTAAAACTTTTGGAATTTTTATGGAACCAGAGATTCAAGTATAAGCAAATTTTGGCAGCAAACTAAATCTAACTATAGCTTTTAAACACCAGATTCTTTCCAAATTGAATTTTGCAGCAGTATTAAACATGAGCAAAAATAACAAAAATAAGAGAAAGCACTGAATGATAACAGACCTCTTTTTATCAGGGTCAGAATAACAACAGTTGGGAGGGACCTTGGAGGTCTTCTAGTCCAGACCCTTGCTCAAGCAGGAAGCTCTATATCGTGAGTGTCAAACTCACGGCATCACGCTGCTGTCACATGATGTTTCACGACGTTTTTCTCATTTGCAGAGCTGGGTGGGTGTGGCCTGTGCTTGATGCATCCGGCCCTTGGGCCGCTAGTTTGACACCCCTGTTGTATACTATTTCAGACAAATGGTTGCCAAATCTCTTCTTAAAAACCTCCACTTTTGAAGACCCACAACTTCTGGAGGCAAGTTTGAAACAATTAATTGTTTTCCCTATCAGGAAATTTCTTAGTTCTAGGTTGGTTCTTTCCTTGATTATTTCCATCCACTGTCACACAAGCTTAGAGAACAATAATGATTTCTTAAAAATAAAGGGAGGGAGGTAAGGTATTATCTCAACATCACAGTGAAAGCTGGTCAAGTAGATTAGAGAAAACTGACAGAGAAGGAATATTGGAAATTCTATAATGTAAAAACAAACCATTCTTTCCCAATTCAGTTTAAAGCTGGATTAGAGGGCATAAGCCTGTTCAGCTTCTTCTTCAAGAACAAAAGAGGTTCCTAAATACTAGCCCTCTGAAGATTTCTGGACAAAATACTGCAAACAAAGCAGCATGATAGATTCATAATTTGGAGGTCCAAAACAGCAGTCAAACCTTCTCTCAATCTTCTGTACATTGTTCCAACACTACTAGAGTTGCTTCAAGACTACTCCACAGAGTTGCCTTCTCTGCATGCACAAACATGACTAGAAGACTGTAGACTTCCCTGCAAAGTAGATGCAGGGAAGCTTTAAGCAGCTGCATTATGCTACAGTACTACTGTAGTTTTCCTGCATGATTTCTCTTGCTCCTTTTTTTTTGGAACTAGAATCCTTGTCTACTTTTATAATAAGCTAGTACTTCCTCAAGAAAAAATGGTTGTACTGAGATTATGGATTTGGAAGAAAACATTAATTACTTATACAATAAAATCCTAATGACTCAGATTGTAATAATCATATTGCTTCTTACCTTCCACAGCTCTTTTGAAGAATACTTTGCAGCTGCCACATGTCAGGACACCATAATGACATCCAGAAGCCTCATCTGAGCAAACAAGGCAAAGCTTGGGAGGTGGTCCCGTAGTTGCTGAAGAGGTAGATGGTGAACTGCTCACATCAGATCTTACTCCAGGGCTAAATAAATATTTCAAATAAAATTATATTTCAAAAAGGAATCCAAACACAAGAAAAGTTATATGAATATTTCCAAAATTTATTTTTCTTTTTTGTTCTGGGATCAAAAGGCAGTTCAGAAATAATAAGTTTATAAAATAAATAGATTTTATTTCTATTTATTTCTGAATTAGAAAGGAAATTTGCTAGGATTTTTATCTTAGCAAATACTGTTAGCATATCAGCTAGAATCTACCCAAGACAGCTTTAATCTTTTAAAAGCATTGTCTTGAGGCCATTAGGAACAACAAAATGCTTCAATATGTACACATGATACTTTCAGAGAGATAAAACCACAATACTTTCTTGAGGAAGAAGCATTACATAATTACTGGCACAGCAACAATTGGAACTGAGCTGGCTGTTGAAGGAAGTTAGAAATTCTGATGCAATCATTTCCATTAAATGAAAGTTAACATCAAAGTTATACAGCAACCTGGGTATTTATTTCTGAGACATTTGCTCTGAGTTAGAAACCAGATTCAATGACCTTCCAATTGACACTAAATTGCAATGGCCAAAATACCCCCATCACTGATCATAATAGCTTAAGCTTCTCAAAGCTATATATAAAGCATATCTGGGGAGCCATGTTTTCTACATGTCTCACTCCACTTTAAATAATAACATGATTGAAATTACTTTAAAATACAATACTTTCATATGATTTCAGAAAACATGTAGGAAAACCATGTCAACTTAAGAATTATATCCATTCAAATAAAGTAAATAAAGAATAATACTTTTTAACCAAAATTTTAATAATTTCCTAATTTTAAATTATTGCAGTTAATGAACAGGGGAGAATGGAAAGGGTAAAATTACTTTCTTATTTTATGTTCTTATAAGTTACTTTGCACTTCCTTTTGAGATAGCAATTTTTTTCTGTACTTCTATAATTTCATAGGATAGTTACAGGACTACAAGTAGTCCTCAATTTACAATAGCAATAGCACTTTGACTTCTATACCACTTCATAGTACTTTACAGAGGTTTACAGAGTCAGCATATTGCGCCCAACAATCTGGGTCCTCATTTTACTGATCTTGGAAGGAGGAAAGGCTGAGTCAACCTTGAGCTGGTGAGAATTGAACTGCCAAACTGCTGGCAGTCAGCAGCCTGTAGTGCTGAATTGTAACCATTGCACCACCACGGCTTACAACCACAATTGAGCCCCAAATTTCTGTTGTTAAGCGAGACATTTGTTAGGTGAGTTTTACCCCATATACAACCTTTCTTGTCATAGTTGTTAAGTTAATCACCAATGTTGTGAAATTAGTAACAAAGTTGTGAAGTGAATCTGGCTTCCCCATTGAATTTGCTTGTCAGAAAGTTGCAAAAGGTGATCACCTGACCCCAGGACACTGCAACTGTCACAGGTTAATTGCCAAGCATCTGAATGTGATCATATGACCATGGGGCTGCTGCAACTATTGTAAGTGTGAAAAAGCTCATAAGTCACTTTTTTCAGTGCTGTTGTAACTTTGGGTGGTCACTAAATGACCGTTGTAAGTTGAGGGCTACCTGTATAATGTTGAAAGCAAAAAGAAATAGGATTGGAGTGCCAGATCTAAGAATTACTGTTAGTCATGAGAAAAGCAATCTATAGTTAAAATTACAGGCAGAAAAGTGATTTAGAAATAAATATTTTAGATTTTTCAGAAACTTCTGTGACTTTTCTTAATTATAAATTAAGCTGAAAAAATTGAACTTTATTTGGGTTTGAGCTCCAAAAATTACTTTTGCTTAATGGCCTATGCAACCCTTTCCTCTATCACATTAATCAGCAACAGATTCTTTTCTATCTAAACCTTCATATCCCTACCTTAATACAGTATTACAGATCAAATATATGAGCACGAGCTTCTACAGTTTATTATCACAAACAAGGTCAATAAGGTTTACCTTAGCCCTCCAAAACAAGATTATTATGACAGTTTACAAAATATTCCCATAAATACCTCCCAGAATATCTCAAGTTTATTTCTGAGATCCTAAAGTAAACTAGGAAACATTACAGGTAGTTTTTTGTTAACAACAGTAATTGGGACTAGAATTTCTGTCACTACATGATGCGGTTGCACAGTGCAATCTCACATAAATACATTGCTTAGCCACCGCAATTCCAGCAGTCCCCACAGCCATTGTTAAGCAATGACTTCCTATGGGCTTCCAATAAGTAAAATCAATGGGGAATTAGAGGCTTGGGGTGGCTGGTACTGGAGTGGGAGAACACACAAGCAGCTATACTAGCCTAATGCAAAGCTAGAGCTGTCCCTGAAGAGCAGCAGGGTATGCAAGACCCAACCACCCCAAGCCAACTGCACAGCAGCCTACACTCCATGGATTCTGTGTTCAGAGGGCTCTTCTTCTTGCTGATGAGGTGTGCCCAGTCTTGCCCTTTGCAAGGCACTGCTGGCTATGTAAGATCTTTTTTCCTGAGGTCTCGCAAGGAAACTTAAAAACCAGACCAGGCACACTACATCAGCTTGTGGGAGGAAAAAGGTGGTGAAAGTCATCTGGGGGCAATGGAGCACAGGGTAGAAAGGCCTGCAGAGTGAAGGGGGCCAAAAGGGCAGAAATGGGGGGTGGGGGGATTGAAGTGCCCCTGCAGTTCTAAAGTGGCCTGTCAAGGACCTGAATTTTGATCAGGCACTTTGGGCACTCCAACTTTGGCGGATTGGGTGTAAATATCACTTATTTAGCATTGTCGTAACTTCGAATTGGTAGCTGAATGAATGGATGTTAAGCAAGGTTGTCCTGTAGTTTTTAGCAGCAGTCAATGTAACAGAGAAAGACATGATGCAAAATTTAGCTGTGTAGAAATGCTTAAATTATGGTTTGGTAACATGCAACATACACAATACTTGAGGTTCAGAATGTTACAGTAAGAGAAACTGGAGCTCAAACATACATACACATCAGATTTCAGGGAGCCAATTTCAACAAGCCTAGAGAAACATTAGTCAGGATCTCATGCACCAAAATTGTCAGATCAATTAGAGCACAGGAAATTGAGAGCTTTTCAGAAATAAGATAACTGAAAGTGCATTCACTCACCTTTCCAATGAGAAGAAAAAGTGGAGTGGGGCAGCTGAGAAAATAGCTAGGGATGTATAGGAAGTTCTGACTGAGTTAAAGAGACATTTAGAGGAAATGGAAGATGGGCTTACGAGCAAATAGCTAAGGAAAAAAAATCACAAAGGCTAAAACACAAATTGTGCATGTGTTTTAATTATGTCAAACAGTCAAAGGAACTGATGGATTCACTATTTGGGAAGGTTAGTACGATAATTATAGATGACAAGGAGAAACAAAGGTCTTTTTATTCTTTTCCTCCAAAGGGCCATGTGTTCAAATAGACCAAAGTAGAATAAATAACGTAAGGAAAGAATGACAACCCAAAGTAAGTAAAAAGATGGTTAGGAATACAACTTTAAGTTCAAGGACCAGATCAATTATATCTAAGACTCCTGAAGGAGCTTGAGAATATCATTTTAGGAGCCACTTTCTGTGCCTGAGGGCAGGCATAGCACCATAGCACTGGAAAAGGAAGTGGCAAGGAGGAGGAGTGAGGAAGAAACAGGATAAAAGGGCTGTACATCTCCAGAAGCACAAGGAAAGGTATAGGGTACAGAATGACAAGAAAAGGACGAGGAGGAAAGGAAAGATCAATTTGAGAATATGTTGCAAATACGAAATACTGTGAGAATTCCTCAACATGACAATACCCTACTTCAACTACAAGCCATCAACAGAGAATGGGTATACTCCAGAAAGATGAAAATCAATGTGAGATAGTTAAGCTACTGGAGAAATGATTGTGATAATGAAACTCATACACTGTGTCCCCTCGACTAACACAGCTTTGAATATATACATTTTTTTCTTGGAGAGAACGGCTGGTATCATCAGCTCCAAATGACAAACAGGACATTAATGGCAATGCGTCACTATGCATATTGAATAATGAACTCATGAGTTTAATAACCTTCTAAGAGGAGGATGTGTATTTCAACACTACGTGGTTGACATAGCTACTAAGAATGAAGGTGAGAAGCTGAGTTACATATGAATGAATCAAGCAACCTTGAGATCAACAACATACAGAGGTACCTGACTGATGCATTGAAGAATAATGATTTTAGAAACATCAGAAGGTGCATCATCCTCTCTTCAACCTTTGCTGGTGGACCATAATATATGACGGAATAATGGCAAGATTCCAAAATGTATATATGGAAGTATGGCAATGCTCCATTTTTCATTACAATGACATGCAATCCAAATTGGCCAGAAATATAACAGAAACTTTTTTTAATCAGCAGTCAAATGATCGGCCAAAATTAATTGCAAGAGTATTCTATTTGAAGAGAAAGTGCGATAAACCAAAACATGAGTGATCTGACACCATCTAAATGCCAGACAAATCAAACTCAGGTCTGTTTAGCTAGACTGAGTGAAAAGGACTGAAGCTCAACCGAGCACAGGAGGCTTAGTCAAAGAATGAAAAAAAAAATACACTTAGTCTCTGGCAAATAGATGAGAGATGACCCACGCATGGATTATACGAGCAGCGCACTGGAAAACATGTAAAATATTCTTGTGTTTAAAAATGACATTGTCATGACTCCAAGAATTATGCTTAATATTCAGAAGGGGAAGATATCCCTCTTTCAGGGACAGAGTTTCCAATACAGACATGTAGAACGGACGTTGGCTTACCTGAACGTTCATTTTCAGGGCGCTGCGACAATAATCCATGCATGGGTTAATCTCTCATCTATTTGCTTGAGACTGTAAATTTTTTTCAATTCCTTGACCACGCCTCCTGTGCTCCATTGTCTTTAGTCTTTTTCATGAAGGCGCAGTCCACAAGAGAATCTGCAGGAGAAAGAACAGAAGAAACCCATCCCAGCCAGGATCAGGAAGCCTAAAGGGCAGGTTGGATTATCATTGCAGTGCCCTGAAAATGGACGTTCAGGTAAACCAATGTCCGTTTTCCAGTGCACTGCTCCAATAATCCATGCATGGGATATACCCAAGCTTAAGGACACTGGGCGGGGGCCTGACTGATCCCCAGGCCCTGGGTGGAGAGCACACTTTGCAAAACCCTCCTCCCAAAGGACGCCTCAGCAGAGGCATATGTGTCCAATTTGTAATGTCTTATGAATGGTGTCAATGATGACCAGGTGGCTGCCCAACAAATGTCTGCAACTGATGCTTGATAGTGGCTGTGCTGCGAGTAGAATGAGCCAAAATGTGTCCAGGTAATGGCTTGGCCTTGAGTTCAAAGCTTTCAAAATACAAGCCCTCGGCCCACTGTTGGAGAGGAAACCTTTCTTCCCATAGCGGAGGGGTGAAAGGACACAAACAGAGCTTCGGTCCGTCTGAAGGAAGCTGTCCGTTTAGCTGTACCCACAAAGGGACCTCCGAACGTCCAAGGTGTGCCATCTTTCCTTCAGCGGATGGTGTGGAGCTGGGCAGAAATCAGGCAAAATGAGTTCTTGGGCACGGTGAAAGCAAGAGTTCACCTTGGGCAGAAAGGAGGGATCCATTCGTAATACTACTCTGTTAGAATGGAAGATACAGAGGTCTTTTTGTATGGATAAGGCTGCCAATTCGTATATCCTCTTTGCAGATGTAATCGCCAGGAGAACGGCGACCTTGAGGGTTAGGAAACAGAGGCTGACGGAGCCTAGTGGCTCAAATGGTGGAGACATAAGAGCCTGAAGGACGAGTGGTAGCTCCCACATGGGATAGTGATGCACCACTGGGGGTCTGAGATTGGTAGCCCCCTGAAGGAAACTGCATACCGTCGGATGTTGGGAGAGGGTATGAGAGTCACAAGTAAGTATAGTCGATAAGGCAGCCACTTGCCGACATGGTGTGGTGGGGGCTAATCCCTTGTCGAGTCCCGCTTGCAGAAATTCCAGTACCTCAGGAACAGAAGCTGACGTTGGATTGAAATGATGTTTTGCAGACCACTGACAGAATGCTCACCACAAAGCATCGTAAATATGGTTCGATGACGGACGCCAGGATGCTTGTATGGGCGTATCACCTTTCCTGACAGATAAGCCTTCCTCAGGAGGATCCTCTCAAGTGCCAGATGGTCAAGTGGAACTACTGGGGCTGAGAGAAATCCTGTCCTGGGTAATCCTCCAGGGATGGGACATAGAGAGGCTTATGAGATCGGCGCTGGCATGGCCAATAAGGTGCTACAAGGATTTCTGCTTGTTTGGCTAATAGCTTCTGAAGTACCCACAGAATGAATGGTATTGGCAGGAACGCATAGAGCAGCCCTGGAGGCCACGGGCAGCAAAGAGCATTGCAACCTTCTGCTCCTGGGCTCAGAAACCGCTAGAAAAACCTTGGAAGCTGTGTGTTCTCCAAACGTGTGAAGAGGTTGAATACGGCGTGCTGAACTTCTGTGACAACTCCAGAAAGAGCTGAGGATGCAGACGCCATTCGGACTGATCCAGGTGTGCCTTGCTCAGCCAGTCCGCTTGTATGTTGGAGGCGCCCAAGATGTGTTCCACTTTCACCGACTGTGTACTTCTCCGCCCAACACATCAGCCTCTCTGCCTCAGCCATCCATGTCTTAGATCGAGTGCCCCCTTCCCGATTTATATGGGCCTTCATGGCCATATTGTCCGTTAAAATCAGTATATGTTGATTGTTGGCCTGACAATGCCGTAAGGCAAGGCATACCGCCCGCAACGCCAGCCAATTGATGCTATTCTTCTGCTCCGCTGGGGTCCATTGGCCTTGGGCCACCTGAGACAGAAGATGCGCACCCCAGCCATAAAGACTCACATCCGATGTTAGTGTAATGCGGCTGGGTTCTTGGAACACACAATCTTGTTGCAGGGCTGCTGATGTCCATCAGCTGAGAGACAGATGAACATGAGTCGAAACGACTACCTTGGGCCTGGAGTTTCTGTGCCCTGTCCTCTGGAATGGTAGGAAGAACCATTTAGTGGATGAGCATGTTGGCAAGCCCAGGGCATGATTGCTATGCAGGAAATCATTTTCCCAAGCAGTTGTGACAACAGAAGCAAGAAAACTGACCTGTGGGAGACAACCTGCCTCAGCAACTCCCTGATGCTGTGCTGGCGGCCGGGTGACAGGTAAACATGGCCACTGAGCGAGTCGATCACCGCTCCCAGGTGGAGAATGCGGGTGGTAGGCTGCAAGTGACTCTTCGACAGGTTGATTGTAAGCCTGTGGCTCTCAAGTATGTGGATCACTGTCACGCTGTCCACCGTGTCCTGTGAAGGGGAGGACAACAGAATTAAAGTGTCATCCAAGTAGCAAAGGATGCATACTGGAACCATGTGGACAGTCGCTGCTACCGCCAACAATTTGGTGAACGTCTGTGAGGCCGAACGGCATGGCTCGGTATTGAAAATGGTGACTGGAGTATGCCAAGAGCAGATACTTGCGATGTGCCAGGTGGATCGGGACGTGTAAGTAGGCCACCTTGAGGTCCACTAGTTGTAAAAGGTCCCCCCTCCTGTATGCATCCCAGAATCGATTTCAAGGATTGCATCTTGAATCACCTGTACAAGATAAAACGATTGAGTTGCTTGAGATTCAAGATTCCCCTCCAGGCCCCTGAACATTTGGGTACTAGAAATAGGATGAAATAGAAGCCGATTCTTTCTTGGTCTCTTGGTACCTGCTCTATGGCCTGGATATCCAACAAATGTTGGATCTCGTTGTCTGTAAGTTATTTCTCTATGGGCTGGCGAGAAACAGAGCACTGTAGGTAGTGGTTCGGAGGGCTGGAATGGAATTCTAAGGTGAGGCCGAACTCCACTGTCTGAAGAATCCAAGCCTCGGTTGTAGAGGACACCCACTGGCAGTGAAAATGTTGGAGCCGACTGCCAATGTGGAGGGGCAGCTGGGCGTCACTTGCCATGTCGAAAGGGTTTGGTACTGCCCCATTGAAATGGCTTCTTTTTTGGGGGCTGTCCCCTGTTCCAATCCCGGAAAGCCTGCCTATCGGTGTGTTGTTCAAACCCCTGTGAGTAAGAGCGCTGGAAATAGGACCCGCTGGGGCCGGAATCACTCCGAAAGAAATGCCTCTGCGAGTAAGGTGCATATCGATGGTCAGGCCTCCTGTAAGAGGAAGTTAGTACCTTCCTTTTGTCCTTGTTCTCGATGAGTATTGGTTCTAGAGCCTCACCAAAGAGAGCTAAGTTCTTATATGGGGCCGAAGCAAGTTTCCACTTTGACTTCAAATCAGCCCTCCAATTGCATAGCCATAAGGGTGGGCGAGATGTTATTGTGGAGGCCAAGGAACAAGATGCAAATTTTGCTGCATCTAAAGATGCATCGGTTGAATATTTGGTGGCAGCTACCAGTTTATTAATGGCTTGATGTAGTCTGATATCGTCCTGCGGTAGCTTTTCTTGCAATTTGCAAAGCCATATGAGAGATGCCCAGTTAAAAAATGAGGTCGATGTTGTGCCCTTAATGGCCCAAGCAGCCACTTGGTGCATTTTTCTAAAAGAGAGCTCCGCCTTTCTATCCTCAGACTTGAGGCCTTCCACTATATCATTGGAAAGGATAGTGGAAGAAGTGAGACTGGCTACCGGGGCATCCACAGAGGGCAATTTCAATAGCTCCTCCAGCTCGGGAGCAGAATAAAGTTTGTTGTCGTGTCCACTGGGAGCAGCCAGTGAACTAGGCTGATCCCATGGCCTTTGAATGACCACAGAGAAAAGTTTAGGGCAAGGAATAAATTCCCGCTCCTTTTTAGGTATCATAAACAAGTCCTCATGGGGGGCAGCTGAACCTTGAGGTTGGTCAGAAAGGTTGTCAACCACGCCAATACTGGTCGCCACCTTAGCCTTATGGAGTAAGGATTTGAAGACAGAGAGATGAAAAAGTCCCATGAACGCTGGCCTATCTGGCCTCAACCCCTCATCTTCAGAGAATTCCAAATCCTCTGGATAATCATCCTCCAGCGAAGAATCCTCACTGTAGGAGGAGTCTTGTTGCAAAGGAGAAACCAGCCTGCCAGACGTATGTGCTGAAATCTGGGGCCATGGGATGGGCACCATTAATGGTGCCTGACCACCTTGTTGAAATCCAGCTGCCAGCATCCTGGACAGGGTGTCTGAAATCAAGCCTTGAATATTTAATGACTGGTCAGGACACGGTCCTCCCCCTGCATGGAGGTCCTTCCCCTGTACCCCACTGTGGTTGGGTGAACATAGCTTCTGGGGTCTGGCATCCGGCCACTAGTTGTTTATGTAGCCCTACTGGCGCTGCACTCTGGCCCCCAAAAGGGTCTGCATGTGTAACAGCAGCCAATGGCTGAGAAGTAGTACTAGCCTCAGATGAAGTCCAACCTTGGGCGCCCGCCGCTACAACATGTTATAGGGGTACAACAACAGTCTGATCAGGTGATATGACCTCAGTGGTAGAAGCACACTGATGTTCTGCTGCTTGAGCAGTGCGTTGTGCCTTATCAAATTGCTTCTCTAAGGCTTTATGATGCCTGGTAGCGTCCTTATCAACCACTGCCAGTCGCTTAGAAGACCCAGATGATGTGGGCCTAGCTTTGATTGACTTACTCCTGGTGGATTTTTTAGCCCTTTTAGAACCAACATGTTTTGGTCGATGGGCTTTGGAAGGGCTGGCAGCCTGCTCCGTATCAGAAGATAAAGCAGAATCAGACATGATAGCAACCAATGTAGGAACGTTGTTGAAAGTCACAGGAAAAACCAATAGGGAATAATAGCCCCAAAAGGCCTAGAATGTTATTCTTCCGATAAAGGATCACCTCCACAGGAAAAAGTGGCAAAGTCCGCTGACAAGGACACGACTGTTACAATGCCAGCTCTATAAAGAGACTGGTCTTAGAGTACAATAGAAGAAAGGCCCCAGCGCAGCAAAGGCAAACCTGTCCACTTGGTGTCGCCTCAAATTGCTGGAATGGTGATTGAAGGCCTCACTCGCAGCAGCACAGCTCCGGGCCTCAGGGGTACCAGGAATAAGGCACTGAAGTCAAAACCAACCCCTTAAGTGCCGCTTCGCAAAAAGAAAAAACAGCAGGCTGATGCCTAGAACTCCATAAGGCCGAAAGCCAGGCAACAGTCAATAAGAAAAAGATGCGAGACAGCTGGGCCTGTCAAAGTGCCACCGCAGCCAACAACTCTCTTGCGCTGCCGCAGTTGTTGCCAGTCCAAAATCTTTTGGTGCAAAGGCAGGCAAAGCTGAAGCTAAGTAAACCACCAAAAAAAGGAAGCGCAAAACCACTGGGCCTCTCCAAGCGCACTGCGGCCAAAAAACAATCCAAAATGGCAGTGTGTGAGCATCAAACCTCTCTCCTGCATCGCTCCGGCCATTGACAGATGAAAATATTGGTGCGAAGGCTGATCCGAGCCCTCCAAGTGCCACGAAACAACACCTGGTCATCAGAGTTTGCACCAGCACCCCGGGCAGTGACTCCGGAACAGCCAAAGAAAGTTGGAGCTGCGATGATGGTGGAGGTTGTGCCGGCTGACTGGGAAACCAGCTCACTCACCAGCAGCCAGTCAAACATCGGAGGTGCCCTTAAAAAGGGACACAACTCCAGAATACTGCCAGAGGAAGTCCAGGGTGGTGGAAGGTGGCCTGGAGCCCCAGGGATGCCTAACACACCAGTGGCAGCACAAAGGAGATGTTGACAACTCTCCTACTAGATTCCAGACACGCAGCTCACAGATGGAAAAAACAAAAATCTAAATTCGATAATCCAAGTATGACAATCTATTTGCCAGGGAAAGCCACTCCGGTTTCATCAGATAGACTGAGTGAAAAAGACTGAAGACAACGGAGCACAGGAGGCATGGTCAAGGAATTGAAAAAAAAAATATAGTCTCGAACAAATAGATGAGAGATTAACCCATGCATGGATTATCGGAGCAGCGCAGTGGAAAATGTGCCGATTTATCTGGAGAAAGTGGTATGTTGCATATTAAGGCAAGAAAAAAAGAAAAACATTACAGTATTCATAAAGAATGACAGATCAACTACAAATATTGTCAGTAAAAGCATCCTTAGTAAAACAAATCACATCGATATTGTTACACATCTTTCTTCTTTAATAAAATGTTTTTTTATTTTAAAACCAAAAAAATAGTGATCCCTAGTGATCATTATGTTTTTCTGTTTAGATAAGGAAATATCTCTGATAAATGACCAAACAGCTCGTGGATTATCCAGTGACTTTTAACAAGAATCTAGTGGCCACCTCTTATTAAAAAAAAAAAAATTAAACATAGGAACCACATTACTTTATACACATTCTATGAAGTATTTTATAAGCACATTCTCAGATGCTAAGGTCTTGAAGATAACCTTCAAGATATTTACAAACACTCACTGAGGTAGGAGTTGGGGCATGTATTTTTAAAATTTTCAAATCTGAAACTATGGCTTTTTGAGAGTTTATGAATAGTCTGAAAGTGAGAGGTAATTGTTGCTCTTTATACCTGCGTGTGCAAGAATAGAATACCTATCAGAGAGTGTATCAGCCTTTCAAATGATTTGTGAAGTCCCTAAGAATCACTGTCACTGCTAGAATAAAAACAATTCTGTTCTGCATTTATTAAATTTTCAAAGTGCCATATATGACAGAATGTGCTATTGAAGTTTAGTTTTGAGCATTTCCTTTACTGCCAACCACAGGAAAAAAACATTGAAAGAACTTTTCTTTTGTAAAGATTAGGGTAAGTGAAATGTAAACTTTGTATTATTCAACTACGTAGGGATACATATATGTATATCATCAGTCTGATATGGTTATCATAGCAATGATTCTGTATTACAAGACTCAAAAACAATGATGTTTCTTTAATTCATTATACTCAGGGAAGAAAGTACAGAATATAGAAGTTTTTACAATATTTGCATATACGTTTACTTTTACAGCTAGATATAATCACGTTGGCATTTCTGATAATAAACACCTTATCAGAAGATATCATCCAGGTCATGGTTGTCCAAAAGGTGCTTGAAAGACAAATGGACTTTCTGGTTTTTCTTTGAAGATGTTTCGCTTCTCATCCAAGAGAGCTGAAGAAGCTTCTTGGATGAGAAGCAAAATGTCTTCGAAGAAAAACCAGAAAGTCCAGTTGCCTCTTGAAAAAGCACCGTTGGGACAATATATAAGCTAGTTTTCCTATGTCAGAATTGCTGCATTGTAATTTCATCAGACTAGTATTTAAAGCAGGCATGCTTTTTATCCTCCTTTAGATAATCATTATTATCCCAGTAAATTACTTGTCTGTTAAATATTGCATGAAATTATCATGTCACATATACATCCAGTTAGAGTTCTGGAATACTTCCTGTGAAGTCAGAAAAAGGATTACAGTAATTCAACCACAAAATATTTTGCACAATTCTAATTGTAATTCTGGTAATGTCTCAAAGCATATGGACACATTTCTTAGGTAACAAGTAAGAATAATCCAGAAACAGTTCTACAGACAAATGGCATAATTTTTGGTTAATTCCTGGTTTGATTTCTCAATTTCTTATGCCAACTATCAGAAGAAACAAAGATAACACAAAACCAGTAAGGAATAAAGTAAAATGCCAACTAAAGCTCTAACAAGCCATATTTCAAACAAACCATGATTCATAAGTCAATTGTGGTTTCAAAATGTAGTTTTCTGACAAAACAGAATTCATAGTTTCATTCCCATGGTGACTTTTCACCTTAAGCTAAGTCAAAAACAATTAATATTGTGCTTGGAACTGTATGCAAAAAAGGCTGAAATTCTTTATTCTATTCTTGAAACCTATAAAATATTGATACCAACATTCTGTTATTGAATACACAGGATTCAAAGAGCTCCATGTTCAGACACTGCAGCAGTGGTCCACATTTCCCTGTCTGATTTGTAGATTTATTTTTTAAAAAATAATTAAAAATATTAAATGACAAGCTGATATTTTCCTAACAGCTATTATTCAAAAAAGAAAGAAAGAAAGAAAGAAAGAAAGAAAGAAAGGAGG
>JANHZT010004152.1:13202-27013 GCA_032468215.1 Stegonotus admiraltiensis | reverse complement strand
AGGATAGGATAGGATAGGATAGGATAGGATAGGATAGGATAGGATAGGATAGGATAGGATAGGATAGGATAGGAATATATAGCAGAGCTGGAAGGGACCTTGTAGGTCATCTAGTCCAACCCCCTGCTCAGGTAGGAGACCATTCACCATTTCTGACACATGGCTGTCCAGTCTCTTCTTGAAAGCTTCCAGTGATGAAGCTCCCACAACTTCTGAAGACAAACTGTTCCATTGGTTGATTGTTCTCATTTTCATAAAATTTCTCCTTATTTCCAGGTTGAATCTCTCCTTGTTTGGTTTCCATCCATTATTCCTTGTCTGGCCTTCAGGTGCTTTGGAAAATAGCTTGACCCCTTCCTCTCTCTGGCAGCCTCTCAAATATTGGCACACTGCTATCATCTTTCCTCTGGTCCTTCTCTTCACTAGATTAGCCATGCCCAGTTCATGTAACCGTTCATATATTTTAGTCTGCAGTCGCCTAATCATCTTTCTTTCCCCTTTTTTATAAAAATGGCTCTCTGAGGACTTTGTCAGTTTTCTTCATCTCGACTTTCTTGATCTTTCATCTGTACCCATCCATGTATTTTTTTTTCATATGCCTGCTTTGCAGTTAGATGTCTATGAAGATTCTCAGTCATCCAGGTCATGGTCATCCCAAAGGTGCTTTTTCAAGAGGCAACTGGACTTTCCAGTTTTTCTTTGAAGACATTTCACTCTCAGAGCTGAAGAAGCTTCTTGGATGAGAAGTGAAATGTCTTCAAAGAAGAACCAGAAAGTCCAGTTGCCTCTTGAAAAAGCACCTTTAGATCTTCATTGTTTTCTCTATAGTATGACAGAAGCTCCACTAGATGCTCCTTTTGTACAGTCAAGTGTACTTAGTCCATATTTGTACTCTACTCTTAGTCCTAATTTCTATTTAGAACATAACTAATCCATTCCCACTGCATCCAGATTTTATCTTTCTTCTGAGATATCAGATTCTTATTTTTTTAAAATAACAATGTGGACAAAGGCACATGTTTATATGTAAGTATTTTTATGTCTTCCAACAAGAATTTATTCCTTACAACAGACTACATGATACCTAATACCCTATTTTTTAATACATTAATTTTTAGATCCATGGTCCTTATTGTATTATACAATTTAATATTTACTGGAAATCAGTTTATTTCTGCAACAGCCATAACTTTGGGCATGGGTCACAAGTCCATTTTTTCAGCACCTTCCTAATTTCGGAAGTCACTGAATGAATGGTCATAAGTGCAGATCTCCCTATACTTAATAGCATCAGCTCCATAAAATCAGTCCATTTTCGTTTAGGTTTGTTAGCACTTTCTCTTTTTCTCTTCACAGACATATATCTGTTTCTCATTTCATTTGTTAATTTATGTTGTTCATCGTTTATTCGTCTTGCATTTTGTGTTTCAGTTTTTCATCTGCCAGGTCAAGATATTTTATTTTATTTATTAAAATTTTTAAAACAATATCCAAAGCACTCTGGGTGATTTATAATCAAACACACCAAAATACAATCTGAATAAAGATATATACATAAAATCATGTAAAATATAGAAATAGTCCTCATTTAACAACCACAATTGGAACTGACAACTCTGACATCAAGTGACATGATCATTAAATGAGATTAAGCAATTCACCATGGTTATTAAGATATAATACGACCACGACTTGCCAACTTCTGCATTGATTCTGCTTGTTGGAAGCCAGCTACGAAGCCTACAAATGATGATTGTGTGATACTGAGACACTGCAACAGTTGTAAATATGCGTTGATTACAAAGCTTCTAAATCTTGATCACATGACTGCAGAGACATTGTGTCTGTCTGAAGTGGAAAGACTGGAAAGTAATTTTTTCAGCACTATTATAACTTGGAATGGTCATTAAACAAGAGAGTCATAAAGTGAGGGCTACCTGTACAAAGTAAAAGCATTATGTAAACTAGGCAAAAACAAAGTGGTCTTTCAAAAATTAAAACAATATGAATTAAGATATGCAATGAAAAGCCTGACACCAACATGATGCTAATGTGGGCACCACTCTGGGAACGGAATTCCATAATGGAGTGCCACCACAGAAGAAGCTCTCCCCCTTCTGAAAGTTCACCTTGCCATCTGGATAATGCTATGTGTTAATAAGCACATTATTTTACACAGGTAGAAATAAAAGCACTTCAATTGCTTTGGATTTTACTCCTATTCTGTTTCAAAGTCTGTAGCAATTATTTTCATTGTTATTTTATGTTTCATTTATTTGTAATTTCTTTCTGGAAGGTCTTTAAAAGCTACCAAACTGCCAGAATGTCTGAAGTTTCAAAGGCTGCCGATGAGTTATCTGACATGAACCTCAGTGACGCAAGTACACCATTAGATGAGAATAAAGAAGAACTAAAGAATCCTAACGATATTGTGATTACTATTGGAGCTACTATACCAACTGGATTTGAGCTGACTGCGGCGGATGAAGTACAAGAAAAATTAGGATCAAAATCTAGGATTAGCAAGGGCCGTGGGAAGATCTACTTTGAAATTCCAGTTATAAGTCTTCCAAAGGTTTGAAAATTTTATTATTTCTTGCAGTTTGCTATTTGAACATTGGTCTGAGGCTACAGTATTCCTTGAGGTTACCCACATGTACATCTTCCTGATGGCAATAAATTTCAGATTTATAGCCTAATATTCATTCCAGCTTCTGGCAAGATATTCTATAATAGTTGATTATACTGGATTATACTTGAATCCAAATGCTGGGACTTGATTCATACTCTTTACTAAACTATGTTTTATCATAATTTGTGGTAAAAGCTAGAGTTGGACAGCTGTAAATCACAGTGAGTGGATTAAGAACATAGACTATAAACACAAAGTGGATCAGACCACCAATCCATATAGTCCAGCAATCTGTCCTCATAGTAGCCAACCAACTGCACAAGGAATCCCATTAATTTCTCACCCGATGGCCTTCAGAGGCAGTCACGCTCCTATCAAAGGTAATCTGCTCTGATCCCCATGACTTCCCTGGACTGATCCAAACATTTTTGAAGCTAGGCAAGCTGGTATTGATATAGTACAGCACATTATACCAAATTTTATAAGGTTGCAATGCATCTATTCCAGCTACTATTTTTAAATATATTTGGTAGATTTATTTTCTACTTTTTAAATAGAACCTTTCATTTAAAAAAAAAGTACTATGGAATGCAGCAGTTTTAGTTTGTATACCTCTGAAACTGTAAACCCTAAAATTGTACAGTGTAATATACATACCTATCATGTAAGATAAGAATCTATAATTTCATCCAGGTTCACCAGTTAAGATCAGTTGATAATTTATTTGTCGTCGTTCAAGAATTCAAAGATTATCAGTTCAAAGCAACTAAGGTAAGTTATTTTTTATTCCATGATTCTAAATAAATTCAAATTTTAAATTACAAAAATTGTTCAATAATTATTGGGGTTTGAGAATATTTATTGATTCTTTTATTTGGGGGTGGCATTGATACTTTACCATTTTCCAAAGCTTCTGAAATTTACCAAATCTCATTTCTATTTCTCAACTTTCAGTTTAATAAATACTGTGCAAGTAGAGAAGGAAGAGAAAAATAAACAATTTAGGCAGTTGTTTTTCAAAGCTGCTGGTTTTATAAAAATGAAGACTTAAAGAGCATTGATCTGAACTGCAGAATAGAGCCTCTTCTTTGAAATATAGCTCATCATTCTCTAAGAGAAAAATCAATGATGCTTAGTGCACAATATCAAAACAATATATAAACAAAAAGCATAAAAATGGGAAGAATAACCGTCAAACTAAAAAAAAAAGAGCCACATAAAGCTAAAGAAAAACTCCAAACAATGCCATTTGATTCATATTTTAAGAATCATTTGAAACGACTTAACATATGGTCTTCCTCAGAGAGGCAGTCTGTATTCTTTGCATCCAATTAAAAAGACTCTGCCCCTAATACAGGTAGTCCTTGAGGTACGAACCTAATGGATCCTGCCCATTAGGTTTGTAAGTCAAAATATTCTTCAAATGAATCAGACTCAATTTTACAAATTTTTAAAATCAAATTCATTAATTGAATCAAATGGCTCATTAAATGAATGAAGATCTGACTTACTTCCTGCCCAGCTGCCAATCAGCTGTTTCCAGTATAGCCGAAGGAGGAACTAAATTGCCTCCAAGCACCTCCATTTGCAGTTTTAAAAAAACTTAACTTGCTGCTGATCAGTTCAAGTGTCTTCAGACAGCTGGGGAGGGGGTGTAATTTATAGAACTCTCAGATTGCAGTTGCTTCTTTTAAAAAAAAAAACAGCTGCCACAAATTAACAGTAGCTTAAGAGTTTCCAGCAAGGCACCAATGGAGATTTACAGAACTCTTGGCTTGCAATAGTAACAGAGATGGAATGGACCTTGAGGCCATCTAGTCTAACCCACTGCTCTCACATGAGTATTTCTGATAAATGCCTATCTAGTCTCTTCTTGAAAGCCTCCAGTAATGAGGCACCCACAACTTCTGGAGGCAATTTAGATTTAAAACTTCTTTTAAAAAAACCACTGCCCTGATCAGCACAAGCCTCTCCAGGCAAAATCCAAAAACTCATATAAATAGCTTTCAAATTTGAAAATCAGCAGTTTAGAGAAGAGATACAGCACACATCATTATACAATGCTTTGGGTAGATGCTGGCTAGCATTCCTACAAGCAGTTTCAAAACAAATGCAAACAAACTTTATCTTTGCAAAGAACTGCAGTTATAAACACAATGCTGTAGTTTGCAAAGTATAGTACAGTACTTAAAAAGAAGCACAGCAGTTCCCAAAGTGCTTACGTACAGTAGTATAGAGTAACAAAAAAGAATATTTTAAAATACTTACACCAAAGCAGTTCTCAGACCCCAGTTCTCAAGCCCAGGCAGATCCTACACACAGCACCAAAAAAACCAAAAACCAAAAAAACCCCAAACAAACCTGCTGGGTTCAGGAAATTGCATTGTGATCCTGAACGCCCCAAGCAAGACACAGAGTTAAAAATGGTGGCTGCAGCAGCAGTGACTGAATCCAAGTCACATGGCTACAGAGGCCTGTTTTTGATTGCAGTTTTGAATTTCTAACACAAGTACTCTTTCTGAAGAAATTCGCTTTGGTGAAAATTCGCTAAAGGAACCCTCAGACTAGGGATTACCTGTAAGTAACAGCTAAGCGTTATTTGGAGAACATTCCGGAAGGTATTAGCAGACCATCCATTGCTTTCCAAAAATGAATTCATTTTCTGAAATATGAAAAATATGCAACATTTTGAGTTTGTCTCAATGAGTTTGTCTCAAAACTTTTATTAAATTGTTACAGGAAGAAGCTTTAAAGGATTTAGAAGATTTGGTTAAGGATCTCCCTTGGACCAACTCTTTGGAAGTATGGAAGTTAAATACAAGTCTTAAGAAAAGAAAAACTAGAAGAAATAAGGGCAACCATCAGAGTCATGCAAAGAAGGAGAAGCTAGATAAGAACAAGAATCAAGAAGGAAATGAAGAATTGCAAAAACCTGTGCAAAATGATCTCAAATCTGCTGAAGTCCCAGATCCATTAAATGTTGATGAAATAGTACCATCAGATGACGATGAGCAGTCTGAACCCAAAGAAGAGATAACGTCTAATGGTGACAACAGAGAGGAATCAGGTGATGGTAAGAAACAAGAAATGGAAGCTGAAACACTGAAGTTCCGTGTAACTTGCAATAGAGCTGGTGATAATCACAACTTTAAATCAGATGAAGCAGCAAGAGATTTTGGAGGAGCTGTACAAGACTTCTTTCAATGGAAAGCAGATATGACCAATTTCGATGTAGAGGTAACATTCATTCTTTGAAAGTCTCCTCTTATATGTTCAGTGGGAAGAATGGTTTAAAACACAATACATATAGTCCTTACTTTACGACTGGTCACTTACCAGATTTGAGGTTCTGACTGCCGGTTCTCTTCCCTCCCCGTCACATAATTGCATTTTGGTTGCCCAGCAAATGGCCTGCATGTACAGCCATTTGCAACATCCTGCAGTCACATGACCATGATTTACAATGTTTTTTCATGGAAACTGGCATTTACTTTCCCCAGCCAAAAAAAACCCTTTATGGGCAATAGATTCACTTAACCATGATGTTCACTTAACAATCTCTATAGAAAAGGTCATGCAATTGGGCACAGTCATGTGACCTGCTTAACTATTGGCATGAATTACAACTGTAATTCCAGGCTCAATTACAGTCCTTAATATTATTATTACTATTAATTACTACCAAATATTAATCTACTTTATTCAAGGTTCTTCTCAATATCCACAATAATGAAGTTATCGTAGGAATTGCATTAACAGAGGAGAGTCTTCATAGAAGAAATATTACACATTTTGGGCCCACAACTCTTCGTTCCACTCTTGCGTATGGAATGCTGAGGTATGTGTGAAAATTTATTTCAAATTTGGACCAAAATCAAATGGTCAATCAATTGGTCAATTATTCTCTTACCCACTTCTGAGCTCAAATAAATATTTTCCTGATGCTGCACCTTTTCTACTTTGGATCTGAATATGGGTGGTCCTCAACATGACTACAATTGGGACTAGAATTTCAGTCGCTAAGTTAGGTGCTCAAGTGGCCCTTTTGCTCAACCACCACAATCCTGACTCCCAGTTGCAAATGTTAATTGATTGTATGGGTCTTTACCTTGAGTGCCAGGTGCCTTGGGGTGGGGAAGCACTGGGAGGCCTCCCCCCCACCCCAATAGCAAATGAAAACCTGTCACAGATTGGGAGGCCCAAGCCCCCCCAGGTTCACTTGCCTTTGTGTTCTGAAGCTGCTGACAAGTCTGCTCAGCCAATGTGAGGTATGGCCTTCCCAACGAGGTCACTGCACACCATCCTGCAGGTGGGCTCTATTCTTGTGATCATTTAGAATAAGTTTTCTTCAAATCATGAGTGAATAATCACGAGAATGATTGCATTTGCTAAGTTAAAAGGCTAGAAAGCAATTGAATGCAGTTGTACTTACGGTGATTTGGAAGACCCTTTTTCCAAATTGTCCACTTGCAGGATGGCATTGTACGTATCAACTATTGATGAGGGGGAAGAGAGGAATGAAAAAACTAATAATACTATATTTGTATGTATGTTAGCTTTTGGCTTTCAGTTTTGTTTGCTTCCTTGTTGTTTTATTATTTTGCTCTTCACACACTCCATGATGTGGTCAGTTAGTTTCCTTTGTGTCTTAATACTATACTCTGCTTCGTTTTATCCTGGTTTTGTTTAGATTGTCTGATCCTCAGCCAGCAGATGTCATAATTGATCCCATGTGTGGGACAGGTGCTATACCAATAGAGGTACCTTTCTCTCCCTGCTTCCCTGTCCTCAAACATATTGAGTCTTTCTCATTTCTGAGTAGATATGTATATCTATTGGCAACTTCAGTTTCTGGCCTTGAAGTTGAGATTACCACACCATATTAATCTTATCAGCATGCAGAGGTACTCTGGTATGTTGGCATAGCAGTAACTGTTCTGAAATATGGCTTATTATAAAATGGGGAGGGGTATACAGCCATTTTAATCTTACTGATGGGGGTAGTCTGCACATCTTAGATTTTGTCTGACTTTTGGATATATAACTTAAATCACTACTATGCTATGTGTGCAAGAAACAGTACATGTTTCTCTAATGTCTTATTAGAATCCTTACAGAAGAGTTACAGAGATGTTGGGTCTACGGTTTGCCTAAACTCTTCAGGAACTGCAGTACTTCCTAGCACATTGCAGTTGAATTTGGAAAGACCTTTGCACTGCCTGCCTGACTGAAGGGGGTAGCAGATAGATGATAAGAAACCAAAAGAGCAGGCTGTTCTCTATCCTGAGCTCGGATCGGATTACTTTACAGATAGTCATTAGAAATTGTGCTAACCAGGTTAACCTGGTCTCTGAAATCACAGCTTTTGCAATTACTCCCATAGTTGTGTGATCAAAAATCCAGTTACTTGGCAGACAGCCACACTAGTGCTTCAAGTCCCCTCACCTGTCTGCCTCCCTGTCCCATCTCTACCCTTTTGGCTGTACTGCATTCTGCTGGCTCAGCCAGCCTGCTGCCCAGCAAGGCTTTCTAGGGTTCTAAAATCTTGCAAGAAGGCTGCATGCAATTTGGGCAAGGGGTGAGTGCAGCCTCGGGAAGAAGGCCTGTTGCAGCCAACAGCTGCCTCACAAAAGGCCAGGCAGGGCACACCTCATCAGCAAGCACAGGGAAGAAGATAGCAAAGATTCATCTGGGGATGGCAAGGCTGGCAGGGCTAGCAAGCACAAGACAACAGGAACAGCAGGCCAGCAAAAGGTGCCAGCATACAAGGCAGTCAGTAGGGAAGAGATGGAGAGACAAGGCCAGTGTGGCGAGTTGAAGAGAAGGCAGTCTGTTATCTTACCAAGGCTCAGGGATGGGAAGGACGAAGCCAAGAATTATGTGGAGTAGGGTGAGTCCATGACTAACACCAGTGGGATTCAGTTAACAATGGCAACTAGGATTTCCGGGATTTCCATTGCTAAGTAATGCGGTCAGATGACATCACACTTTACAAGTGCATTGCTTAGCAATAGAAATTCCAGCCCAAATTGCTGTCCTTACTTCAGGATAGCCAAAAGGTCAGGAACATACAAAAAACCCCTTAATCTTGATCTCAGAAACTTAAGAAATCTAACCAGTTAAGTTTATATTAAATATATATTACTTAGTTATGGGCAAATTCTTATGTACACAACAAAGAAATGCTTCTTGGCAGTTTAGAGTAGGCAGATAAGCAGTCTGTTCAACAATTGGCTGCTTTTAGAAACCCTGCCTCCCAACAGTACAAATGGATTGTTGCAAGCAAATCCCTTCCTTTCCAGGGCATCTCTATAGTGTGTCATGTTTCTCATCCACAGGGGGTTACTGTCTGGCCAAATTGTTATCATATTGCTGGGGATAACCATTCACAGGCTGTGAAGAAAACAGCAAATAATATCTCCTCTTTACTGAAGCAAACTGAAAGTAAAGAAAGGTAAGAATTAAGAATAAAAAAGTAGCATAATCTCTTTTTTTAAAAAAAACATCCAAATAATAGAAAGTATTTATCAGTTCGTAATTGTGAATATGTGGGTCTAAGCAATTCTTTCTCCTTGAAATAATTTACAGCTGATGGGAATTTTTAATTTATAACAGCACTTCTACAGGAATACCCATAGATAGCATCCAATGGGATAGCTGCAATCTCCCCCTAAGGACCGGCTCTGTCGATGTCATTGTAACAGATCTGCCATTTGGAAAAAGGTAAAAGATCCATACGTGGGGATAATTCTGTTCCTTCTTCGGGGGTGGGGAATTACTGATCAGTGGATTACTATCCAAATATATTTTATCTTTCTTTAGTTTCTTCTTCTGCCCTAGTGATAAGAAATATGTTGAGACTGATCATTATTGTGAGATTCAAAAATAGCTTTTGGAGCAAAAAATTACTGTCCATTGTATGGACTTGTGTTATCGGAAATACTTCAGAATGTCATCAACTAATCCAGTGATGGAGAACCTTTTAGGGACCGGGTGCCCAAACTGCAACTCAAAACCCACTTATTTATTACAAAGTGCCAATGTGGCAATTTAACCTGAATAATGAGGTTTTGTGAGGAATTTCAATCACTCTTTCACAACTTGGCTTCTCCCTGGTGACGCTGGATTTCTTTAACAGCACAACTCAGGAATGATGGGAGTGTAGTGCAGTAGCCTCTGGAGGGACATCACTTTCTTATTCCTTCCTTCCTTCCTTAGTATTTATTAAAGAATGCTGTGTAGCTTAGAAGCTCTCAGCAAAAATAACGGCAGCTGTTGTTTGTGGCTGAAGCTTTCCCGGGCTGTTATTTACACACACACACACACATTTTTATTCCACTTTCCCTGGGTCCTTGGGAAAGGAATGGCATCTTTTCCCCATTCCCGTCTTTAATAATCAGGACTTTGCACCAGCACAAGATTTAAGCATGCATTTTGCACAGTTTCTGTCCTCCCCCGCCCACCCAGAAAAAAAAACAGAATTCAGAAACATGAACCAGGAAACCCGGGGGGGGGGTGTCCCCTCTGGACTTGTGGGAGCGGAGGGAGAGAGGGTCGGAGGGTTACCAGTCTGAGAACTTGGTGTGGTCTGGAGCTGCTGCTGTGTTTTATGCCCGTTGCCTCCAACCAAGGCCCTTCTCTTCCCCATGGAAAATGCTCCAAAGCAGTGGGGAGCTAAAAAGCCGGTCGATACGACGGAGTGGGTTCTCTATCCACTCCCTCCTCGCAACCTCTTAGTGACTATTGACCCACTTTGCTTCCGCCTCTTAAAACGATGCTATGGAAGAAAGCCAGGAGGGAGAAAATCTAAGGGGGAGGGAAGAAGAGACCCAGGCTATTCAGATCTCTCTGAATAGCCTCCCACCCAGATTTCAACTGATTTCCTCTCCGATCCTCTGACAAACAGACCCCACCCCCCTTTTTCGACTCTGGACCACCGGGCCTTTATTTTCCCCATTTATTGGGGGAAATTGGATTTTTATTGGGTCTTCCCCCGCTCCCTTCCCCCTACCTCCCACTCACTCCCACTTCAGGACAGAGGAGCACGTGCTGGAAACCCATGTTGGAGCAATGTGGGAGCGTGCCTTCTGACCCTCCGGCTCTTGGCCCACAACTCTGCGCTGCTCCAGGCCCGGTTTGCTGAGTGGGGGGGGGAGCAGCCCTGATGCCTCTGCTTCCCCCCCCTCCCCCACGGCCCCAGCCATCGCTGTCCAGCTTCCTCAAAGGCATGGCACATTTCAAAGGCACCACGTCTGGAGGTGCCAAACAGTGTCTTGCTGCGAGACCCGGGCCAGGCCTCTCCACCGTCCAACTCGCCAATGGGGGTGCTTCTGCCGAGCCAGCCACACACACCCTGCTGGGCTTTTCTGCTCAGCGCTCAGCCGGTGGGGGGGAGCACTTCCCCACGCCACCCCTTTCTTTCTCTTGGCCCTGCCGACGAGGGAGGAGGAAGGCCAGGCTTGGGGGATGGCCCAAGCTTAAGTGAATAAAAACTCGAGAAATAGTACAACTTCCTGGCTTCTTAGTTTCTCATTCTAATTTAAATCGTTACAATATTCATGACTTAACATTGCTGGACAGCTATTAATATGGAGTCAAAATTAAGGATGTGAATACTTCTAAAGTTACTCATTTTCTACTGATAATCAATTTCACTGTAGGATGGGTTCCAAAAAGAAGAATTGGAATCTCTACCCCTCTAGCCTTATGGAGATGGCCCGAATTTGTAGACCAAAGACTGGGAGAGCTGTGCTGTTGACTGAAGATAGGAAATGCTTTGCCAAGGTAGGCATGGTTTGCTAGCCTATGGTAATAGTATGTTATCTTCAAAGCAATCCTTACATAGGACATAGTAGAGCATACAAAGGGCATAGGTTAGTCTTGGTGGCACAGTGGTTAAGTGCAGTATTGCAGGCAAACTTTCCCACAGTCTGGAATTAGATCCTGATGGGATTCAGGATTGACTCAAGCCTTCCATCCTTCCAAGATTGATAAAATGAAGATCCAAATTGTTGGGGGCAATATGCAAATGTTTACATTATAAACTGCCCAGTGAATGCTGTAAAGCGCTATGGGGAAGTATATAAACTTAAATGCTATTGCTGTATAGCAGTAATTTTTTATGTCTGTCTATCCCAGATTCTGGGAATCAGGCCAATTCCACATTAGTAAATATTTACTTATATACTTATATAAAGATATGAGGTCACATTTATCTTGCCCAGGATAAATTGCAGCTTGTATGTGAAGAACTGTAAGCTGGATAAATTGTTCAAGGATAACTTAAAAAACACCTCGAATTATATTTGTTTAATCATAATTCTTCCCATTTCTTTCTTCAGTATGCATTAGCCAAGCTAAGATAATAAGTTAATAGCTGTAAATCTTGTATTAATAACTTGCTTAACAGAAGAGTACTGATGGGCTGTACAGATGAAAAGAAAAACATAATTTTATGCAGGTTACCCTCTAATGAATATCTTTGCTTATATACTAAAAGGCAAATTCAAAGAATGCTTATTCCATTCTTTCTCCATTCCCCACTCCCTTTTTCCTTAGAAAATTGTAATCTGTATAATTCTAGATTTTGAAAATGTTCCTCAAAATTAGGTTCCTAAAAGAAACAGCAGCAGGCTTTTTAACCTTTTAACTGCTTTCCTGTTATATATCTATTTGGTGATTGAAAATAATGGAAATTTCAGTTCAGGATTGCAATAAATCTTTGCCGTTAGGCATTTATTTACCAAATGAAGTTGATTTGTTAATCTTCATTAAAAAAATTTGAATTGTTTTGTATTTCAGGCATTGTCAAAAATGGGGCACCTGTGGCTGAAGTCTCACACAATCTGGGTGAATGTTGGAGGCCTCTGTGCTGCTGTATATCTCCTGAAACGCACCTCAGAAATAATTGAGCAGAGAAAATCATATTGGTAACATTTTAGACAGGCCTAGCACTCTTCCATAATCCAATAGCTTTACTTGAGGTTCCAAATTGGCCAGTGTTTCAAAATTAAGTGGGTTCCGCAAAATGAACTACTGTGTAAACATACTGTGCCAAATCCAACTTGAAGCTCTTGAAGGCACTTAAATAGGAAAATGTAGTAAGTTGATAAAGCTTGCAGTTTTACTATCAGCCTGAAAATGACAGTTACTGTGCAAAAGTGCAAATGCTTTCATATTCATAAGGCAAGCTATCCAATTTGGTGAAAAGGTTAATAATAGGAGTTTCAGAAGAGACACTTCAAAATATAGTGTTAGAGGATTGTTTTCTTTAATATTGTTCAGTTTAGAGTTTCTTTAGTTAAGAAGAGTATATAATATTTTGCCACTGGAGAATTGCCTCCATTTTAATTTGTTTGGCATCCAAAATAAGGGCAACAAAATTAGTACAGTTTTACAAACTTTATTGCCTAAAATAGGGGCAATAATGTTAGTACAGTTTTACTAACTTTTATAAGCTCTGAATTACACACTGTGATCTCACTAATGTTGTTTCCTTATCTGCTGTCTAAATGTAAGAGTTAAATCTTTTGTTTACTGTCATGCTTGTTATAGCTCTAACTGAGAAGATGTTGTGTGAGTCTTTATACTTTTCCTTTGTCATCGTTTTAATTCAGATTTTAGGCTAAAAATGCAGTAGTAAACTTTATATGTATTGTTGATTGGAACTTGCAGGATACATGAGAATATTTATAATAAGTTAATTTTAACCTGAAAATAATAGCTAAAGAATGTGCTTAGTAGCTAAATGACAGTAACTTGTAATGATTCTCAAACATGGTCCAAATTAACAAGAACTATACAATAAATATACGGTAGATCCCACCATCAGCTTGTTATTCCATACTCTTGCAAAGCTTTCTTTGCTTCTCATATTAGTTGTTGAGATTCACTGACTTCTAACCTATTTTTTTCCTGTATATAATAAAAATTTTACCAGGATTATCTGTCCGTTTTCCTGGCGTTTATTTTCATACATATCAAATCACCCAAGCAGTTTCTTGTTAGGCAGGTTATATAGATATACTTGTTCATATTTAACAACATAATTCAGAGAAAATCAGAAACTGTTATTCATATTTACAATTATATTTATTTATTTGTTTATTTATTTATTTATTTATTTAGTTTTTTATACCGCCCTTCTCCCGAAGGACTCAGGGCGGTGAACAGTCAAAAT
>JANHZT010004151.1:90797-110875 GCA_032468215.1 Stegonotus admiraltiensis | reverse complement strand
ACTTTCAAGGCCGAAAACAGGGCAGGGGGGCCCCCGAAGTGCATGTGCAGGGAGCGCATGCCCAATGTAGGGCGCATGCGCAGGAGGGTTATTTGCGCATGCGCATGTGGGAGGGTTTGCATTGCATTATGGGTGCTGGCACGCATGTGAGCTGTTGCACGCGCACATACATGCTTCCGGCACGCCACGAAAAAAAGGTTCGCCATCACTGATATAGGGTCTCCTGCTTGAGCAGTGGGCTGAACTAGAAAACCTCCAAGGTCCTTCCAACTCTGTTCTGATTCTGACTCTCTATTTCAAAGGGTACCTTTGGGAATTTTGACTCTCATAAACATCCTTTAAAAATAAAAAGGAAGCAATTCAGTGCTTTCTCCTCACCCCATCTAGAAAAAAGAGAAAGGGAAGACCAGGGTAAATAAGGAGAAGCTGCAAAAGATACAGAGAAGAATATCTCAGATTCCATAAATCAGTGGCTTTGATAGTTGTACCCCATAGGAGTCATTATATGGGAATACCAAGGGCATGCTTTCAAAATCACAGATATGTCATTTCGCCCAAAATGGTTTGAAAACCTAGGTTAAAGATGATCAGTATGTTAGAAATATCACCTTCTCAATACCTGTGTCAAGCTTTTTCAAATGTTAATACTAATAACTGCTCTGTGACACGGGAATCTTATTATGGGTGCTCCCTAGAATCTTTCAGATAGTGAGATTGCCGGAAGTAGAAACCAGGAGACTGTGAGTTCTAGTTCCACCTTAGACATCAAAATCTGGCTAGGTGATTTTGGGTCAGTCGTTTTCCCTCAGCTTAACTCACTTCACCACAAGGTTGTTGTGGGGAAAATAAGAGGAGCAAGGGTTAAAAAAAATCTTTAAAAAAGAAACCCTAGAAACCATAACCGAGAGGGAGAAATGTTTTGTCCTTTTTTCTGTGATCTGATCTTAACGCTTCTGAAGTTTCTTAATTCTGGCCTTGATGAACTAATTTAATAGAAGTGTGGCTAACACTTGTCTGATCAGAATGATTCCACACTGCTTACTGCTGTTATTCCTAATGTAATTTTACCATGGTTTTGCAAATTTGGGGCACAGCACAAGATGATTCCCAAGTTTTAAATCTGAACTTTCAACTTCATTCCTGTCCTTAAATTCTCTTTAACTTATGGCTATGTACAGAACTGAAACTTTGTGCACTTGGACCTGGGTGCAGCAGAATCTTTCGACCTACTTTCATTTGCTAATCAAAGGGAACATTCTGCAGAGCAAGCATTTAGATGTTGCTTTTATTTTATTTTATTTTTTTGCCTGCCCCCATTAAGTGGCTTCAGTTATGGTTGGCAGAATGCCTTGCCCTATTTACCTTTAGTCAATGGAGAGCTTCAGGAAGGAATCAATGTATCCCAGAATGCTCCAGGCTTTTGGAATCAGTCCCAGCCTCCTCTGGAATGAAATTATTGCAACTTGTCTCTGGAGGTGTTAGAGCTAAAACTGTGGTTAGTCAGAGGAAACATGCTGTTCCAGCTAGACTATTTTTGAAGGGTGGGGAAAAAAAGGAAAGAAAACCACAGTGAGAAAGTAACTGTTAAAACAAGAACTGTGCTTTTTTCCCTTCTTCCTTTTTTTTTTTTTGTTTAGGACTGCAAGGTTTATTTATCACACACAAAATATATTAAATATAGACTCTAGACTATCATATTGTATGCTGGAAATAAGGAAATTGATTCAAGCTGCTCGGCCTGTTCCCTGTGGTAGATACTGTTCAATATCCACTTAGAAGTGTTAAATCTCACCCTGGGTGGGATAGCAGATGAATTTATGGTTTAGATAAACCAAAATGTACATTTAATAGAGAAGACCAGGTCAACATTATCGACATTTAGAAACATTATAAAGATACAAACTGTTTGCAGTCAGGTTTGCAAATGCAAAGATACTGAAGATTAACTACTGCTGTGAAAATTAAATTTGATTAGGGAAACTCTTCTGGAAAGCTTTTGGGGAAAGCTGACCCAGGAACGACTCCTTGCAACGAACAGTTATTTGTTGGGCTTTGGAAGTTAACCTGAGGCTCAACTGGAACTGACAGCTGTGTGCAGCCTTATTGATTTCCAGTTGGATCTTCCATTTCAAGAGGGCCCAATGGAATGCTAAAGAAATGAGCTGGAACTCCAGTTAGAATAATCGCATGCAGGGCCTTGCCTAGGAATTGAAAATTGACATTTGCTGTGTTACAGTCTCTCCTTCACCAAGACGACAGAAAAATATTACTGTCTGGTGCAATACTATATTGTAAAATAGCAGTAAGACAATAATATTGCAAAGCAACGATCCCGAAGGTTAGCATCATCTTAAATCAGGCCTGGGCATTTTCTGACCCTTGGGCCATATCTGGCCCTTTGGCTATCCCTGTCTGGCCCGCATGTGGTCATTTGGAAATTAAAAATAAAATGTAAATAAGTGCACTGCAGGGAGCAGGAGAAGAAGCCGAGTGTGCTTCTTTAGTCGGCTGGTGAGAGAAAGTGCTTTTCTGTGCCCGCAGCAGAAGAGCGGTGGCTAGGCTGAGGTAAGGCTCCATGCTCTCTCCTCCCTCAACACATGGACAATGATGACAGAATTAAGTTCAGCCTTTTGGTTCGACCCTCCACAACAATCTCAGTTTGTCATGTGACCCCTTGAGAAAATTAATTGCTAAACTGTATGAGAAGCCTTAACATGGCTCTGGAATTTAATATGTGATGATATATATTCTGTATATATTTCTACTTGTTTTTGATCTTTGTGATGAAAATGATATATCATCTATCTATCTATCTATCTATCTATCTATCTATCTATCTATCTATCTTCATCATCTTTATATCATGATAGTAACAAAAAACGCAATCAAGCATGGAACAAGTGTGAAGCAAGAATAATTGTAACAATTACTCTGCTTCTAGAGCAAGCAAATAAAATGTCTGTGAAATGGGAAAGGGCTATAATCCAGCTCCAAAGGGCAACAAACTCTTGGAGATGTGGAGAGCTCACAAGGTGAAGAGATGAAGACGATGGGGAATTCTTGGACAGGTGGAATGTATATCATGGAATCTGGTTGTAGCACATTAGTGAAGAAGTAACCAGCAGAACACTCCATGAAACTTCTTTATCTGGCTGCAAGGACATCAGGTGTGCTTGTTACCATTCAATACATTTCAGTGGTGTCCTCGACTTATGACCACAATTGAGCCCAAAATTTCTCTTGCACTCTATTTTACAAGGGGTTTCTTTTGCCACAGTTGTTAAGCTATGGATATCTTGTCAAATAATCTTGTGCATAAGAAATTCAGAAGTAAAACTAATTTCTCGTTGAATAGAAAAGCACAGTCCATAAATCAAGATGGGCTGGATAGAGCCTGTTAAATCATTTCCCACCAAATTCGTCAGAAACAGAAGATTAGATTATGCTTAGAGAAGCAACCTGAAAAGATAGTGTGATGTAAATAGAAAATAATTCATTTATAAATAATACATTTTGCTGTATATTTCCCTCTGTAACTCTCCCAATCATTATCCAGAGGTTTTTCATAAATCAATAAACATCTGGGATTAATCAGAAATATAGGGCATAATGGTGACAGGCACTTTTGACTCCATTAGTTTCAAATGATACTTGAAAGGCTAAACTTTGTATGGGTTATTATACCAAACTTCAAAATAAATATAATTTCTACCATCAAGCATTCATGTTAAAAATAAATAGAAAACTAAACTAATAATATTATATATTATTTAAGTCCCCCCCACTTTTTTTTTGCATAGTCCAAGAGACAAAAGAGGAACTGTTAGTCATCTCTAATTATCTGAAACACCTGTTTTTGCTTGTAATTAACATCTTTACTATCTTAGTGGTAGGTTTGATCTGAAGTTGCAAGTTTTAGGTTCAAATAAAATTGAGGCATTTCATCCTTTCCTTTTCCTTCCTTTCCCTTTTCATGTTATATTGTAAAGATGCATTTTTGCTCCAATGAATGTTTTAGTAAACTAATTTACAGATCATCATGGCAAGAAATCAGAAAGATAGTTTAACTGCACATTGCACTTGTAATTTTAAAGAAAGTTATTTTTAATAGCTTAAACACATGTACAACATTTCCACCCATCACTGTTAGGTGTCATATAATTAAAGTTGTTCAATAAATTTCATGCAACTACTGTATATTCCAGTACAGGCTTACCTGATCTCCTCCTCCACAACATAAATCTTTTTCACAATGTAATTCTTTTTAATTTAAACCATAGTGAATGTTATAAGATCATATTTTAAAAATATTGGATGGGAAATGGAACATGATGTGGTGCTTTATTCAGGAAAGTTTTTTTTGCAGGGTGAGATGGCTATTCTCATGGGTTTCTGAAAACAGATATCTTTGTTGGTTTTTCAGTTTCAAAGGGATGGTTTAACTGAATTTGGTTTGAATGAAAACTTCGCATTTTGAAATCATAGTCTGCATTCAGTTGTAAAAGCATAAGAAAACTAAGCCATCAAAGTGAAAATTCTTCTTGCCAGCATCATAAGAAAGATATGCATGCGTGCATGAAAAAAGCAGAATAAGGAACTCAATGATGCATTTATTGCAAAAAATAGAAAATGTTAAGTTTCAGGACTTTCAGTAGAACCCACGATGATATTACACACATAATGCCATCACACAAAAAAATGTAATAACATGTGGTGCGGTGTATGGTGCCAATTTTTCTCTGTGCTGCTTGCTCTCATGCTTACATTTCTCCAAGTTTTAGAACTGAGAGCTAAAAATTGATGCTTTGTAACCTCATGAATGGAAAGTAGTTTCCTCTCTTTAGAATCTGCACCCAACAAGAGGATGACATGCCCAGAGAGCATATTCAATGAATGCAGGCCACGCACTTAAGAATCAGGCAGAGTCAGAAGTATGACCCACCTTTCTCAAATATCATTCTTTACATAAAACTGAATGCCCACACAGGTTAACAGAGGAGTTGACATGACCAGCTCACATGAAAAGGTTTACTATATTGAAACTGGAGCAGGGCTGCAGTTTTAATTTTGCTCTGTCTGATTTCTGATAGCATTTGTCTGCAGAAACTGTCTGCAAGGAAACTCTACATTGCAAGTACCTAGTTCCTCAAAAGAATGGGCTCCATGGGATTAAGATGGATGTCTCACCATAAGGATATCCTAATCAACAGATCTGTTTATAAATGTTCATATAAATAACTGAATGCATGCTAGCTTTCAAAGTTTCAAAGTCCTAGGTATGGGTGATGTATGAAGAGGAATCAGGGCAGAGAAAGAGGTATCTTTCTAATTCCAAACTTTGTTGAAAATGCCTGAGACTAATATTCTTTTCTATGTGTCTTCTTTCATATGGAGAGGAATATCATGACTATAGAATCATGAAAGGGATTTGAGATGAAAAGGATTTGAGAGATTATCTAGGTCAATTGTCTATGGAGATTCTCAGTCATCCACTTTTAATCCAAGAACATCAGTTCTGACTGGTCAGAACTGAGGAAGCTTCTTCGATGAGAAGTGAAAGTCTTCTTCCTCAAAGAAGAAACATAGTCCAGTGGTCTTTTGAAAAAGCACCTTTGAGATGATCTAGTTTAACCATTTAGCTAGTACAGTAATCCAGATTCCCAGGAGGGAGAGGCTGCATTCTATGGGGCAAGACAGGGAACTTTAGATACTTTGTGTGAAAGAAAGAGTGTTAAAAACAGATCCTCCCTAGCAGTTCTCAGAGTATATGCTTAATGGTGTAAGTAATCTGCTTTAGTTTGGCAAGATTTCTGTTTATTGTATAGATGAGGAACAATAATGGAAACTGCTTAGAAGAATCTTCATGCATTGGCCTTGGTTTGACAAGTACAGCTATTATTATAGCTTCTGCTTAAGTATGCCTTGTGAAAGAGACTCCATCCCTCTCAAGGCACTGTGTTCAACATTTGACCCCTAAAAATGTCTATAATCTGCTTCACTAAATTTGCATCTTTTTTTTTTGCTTGTCTTCTGGAAGACTATATGTGGCAGCCTTTCAGACAGCTCCCTTTTCCACAGTAAATATATCTAGTATCTCTTGTATATATTTCTCTTCCAGATTGTTTATCATCTTGGTTGCTTTATAAGACATATTTAAAATCTAACAGCACTCCAAACATAAAGGGATTTTTATTATTTCTGAAATGAAATAAATATTCCTTCTTTCAGAAAACTGGTTACTTCCTCATCCTTCCCCCTCTCTCTTTCTGTCTCACAGTCCACACACATTGTCTCTCTCACACACAATTATCATCCATCCTGCTATCCATCCATAGATATAGATATATATTTGAGCTGTTATGTTCTGTTCCTCTGTAAATGAATCCTTTTTATCCTCTTGATCTTTTATTTCTTTAAATCCTCTTCTTGGTTCCCCTACTTCACCAGCTGGTGATTTAGAATTTTTTCCCTCAAAAAGCAACAAAAGCCACAATAAGACAATTTAAAAAAAAGGCGGGGGAGGGGGGAAAGATTCACAACATGATGTAGACCAACAGTTTGAAAAGCGTCAGGGAATTGCACAGCAGGTATCCAAATGAAGTCAGATACGCTGACACTTGTAGTTTTATATAAATAAATATATTTTTACATCAATATATACAGCAAACAAGATTGTCAGACACATAGGAGCATCATGAGGTAAATTACAGAGCACTCAGGGCACACAGAAGAAAAAGGCGGGGGGAAAAGGGAAACCTCCCCTACACACCCACAGCAACCAATCACAGTGCAGATTGCCTCACCCAGGAGCCAGCACTCTTTAACCAATCAGCTGTAACTCTGGCCCACTGCAGAACTCCACTGCTCCAGCTACTAATTTTAAATATCTTTAACAAAATGGCTGCCCCTTCAAGCAAGACTCTTGTGGTCTTCAAACCCTCTTAGGTGGGTGGGCAGAATTCAATTTCTCCATTTTCTCCTTCCACCCATTCAAGGGGTGAAATCCAGCAGGTTCTGACAGGTTCTGGAGAAGCGGTAGCGGAAATTTTTGAGTAGTTTGGAGAACCGGCAAATATCAGCTCTGGCTGGCCCCAGAGTGGGGAGGGAATGGAGATTTTGCAATATCCTTCCCCTGGAGTGGGGTGGGAATGGGGATTTTGCAGTATCCTTCCCCAGGAGTGGGGAGGGAATGGAGATTTTGCAGTATCCTTCCCCTGGAATGGGGAGGAAATGGAAATTTTGCAGTATCCTTCCCCTGCCATGCCCATCAAGCCACGCCCACAAAGCCACACCACGCCCACAAAGCCACGCCCACAGAACCACTAGTAAAAAAATTTGGATTTCACCACTGACCCATTCCTATTACAAAGCTCAGTGCTAGATTTGTGGAAGTTGGTAGTTTGTTCAAATGACTTAAAGAAAAAGAGAGGTTGTGCCTCCCTCTCCCAGGTTCCCAAGATAATCTGATTCCTCCCAATATTAATGGATGTGAGGGAAGGAACCCTCATCAGTAACAGAAGAGAAAATTCAGGAGGTATCTCAGATCCTGTGGAGATACCCCTTTAGTAATAATAATAAAAAAACCATCCTAAACTGCAGTGTATCAGCAACTCAGGATGAATTAATCTCATAGATCATCATCACAGAGGGGGGAAAAGTCATCCACAAGTCAAGAAACATAGATTATAGGGCAATTAGTTATGAACACAAGGAAAAGTTTCTTTCAGCATATAGCAATTCTCATTTGAGTTTCCCTAAACCTCAATCCCTAGGGAAATAATTTATGGTGGAATACCACCTTAAAGTAGGGCAATGAATAAAAATAAACTGACATTAAAACAGTAGCATTTTACTAATCAGCCAGAAGTGAAGATACGATTCTTTGTTCCTTCGAATGGAGGTCTTTCTTTTGAAAATTGCAGGGAATCTGCTTGGATATTAGAATGGCCCCAACCCAGTTGGCCTTTTGTGAGGCTTTAAAAACTTGGCTGTGGACTCAGGCCTGGGGCTCAGAATGTGTTTAAGGACCCAGTTTCATAGCTTTACTGTTAGTTGGTTAACTATCTTGGCTGCTGAATTTGTTTTTGAGTGTTTTTACTATATTTAATTGTTTTAACTGCTCTGTAGTTTCAGAATTATAAGTCACCCAGAGCCAGTAGGATGTGATACTGAATCAATAAATACCTTTGAACAGAATGGTTTCACGTTGTTCTGTAATGATCATTAGAAGGTAAAAGGTCTAGAGTTCCAGATTACGGTTCAGATTGGCTACTGAATCAAATCTAATGACCTCTACATTGACCTGAGGCAAACTGGCTGTTTCCTAAACCACCAAATCAGCATCCAGACCAAACCATTTGGTTAGCCCACCCTGCTACTTATTTTACTTCCCTCCTTCCTTCCTTCCCTCCTTCCTTCCTTCCCTCCTTCCTTTTTATTTTTATGCCACTCATCTCCCCTACAAGGTGACTCTAGGTAGCTTACATCATGTCAGATAGCTTGTACTTCTAAATCAAATTAAATTAAGGTGTTAATCAGAGGCCTCAATCCAATGCAGTCCTTAGAGGCTTATGACAATTCATTTAGTGACTGTTCAGAGTTACAATGACATTGAAAAAAGTAAGTCATGACTGTTTTTCCAATTCATGGCCATTATAGTATCCCCATAGTCATGTGGTCAAAATTCAGATGCTTGTGTAGACTACCTGTGTAGGATTTATTGTATGATGCCCAAAGTCTTTTTGGAGTTGGATGGCCTTAACAATCCAATAAAATAATTAGTACCATTCAATGCTTATATTTTGGTGGGGGGAACTTGGCTTCCTCCTTTTCCCCAGGAGCCCCTGACAATACACACTAATGGACAACAATCCATTTGTGGTTTCACATTTCTTGTTTCTCTACCTGAAATAATGATAGGAAGGACCCAGATGGGAAAAATAACACGTAACAGGTTCATCTGAACTTCTGATCCAATGTTTATGAGCAGATTGTAAAAGACTCCTTCTTTTACAAAAGAATCTTCTACAGTGTTATAATCATCTCTAAAATAAACGAGATGACAAATGCTCCAAGTTATTTATTTAGCTAGGTTGCCTATGTGGACCTCCTGTGAAGTCATTAGCCAGGATTTTCCTCCAAGGAAAGATAGTTCCTAGGCCGTTCAACACTTTGGAAACAAATCCATAATCCTTAATCCAAGAAACAGGACTCCCAGCAGTCAGGTATGAAAACTTCTATGAAATCCTTTACCAACCATGGTTGAAATTGTGTGAAAAAGAGACGTTAAGTTTGCCAAACTTTGATCTTGTTATTTGCCATTCAGTTTTTGAGCTTTTCACCTTTCAAGTAGTTTTACACAGGTACAAGCAGTTTGTTTAGATGTTTTCAGGATACAAATGTAAGCGATAGGTCTTCAAGTATTTTTTTTTCCAGTCACTTGACCTGATGTCTTTTGCGGTTGCTATAGCGATGGCCCATCTGCTTATAATATTTGAAAAACTAGTGATTCACTGTTCTTAAGAGAAAAATTCTAACACACAAATAGAAAATTAATTTGCTTCCTCTTCAGCTCTAACTCCCTATTTGACAACTTGGAAGAAGTCAGTGTAATCTTATGAAGAAAAATAGGGTTTTTTTCTAATTAGAATGACAGAAAATACCCATCCTCCAACTGTTTTCCATGTGTTTGTTTTGTCAGATGTTTTTTCCAGCAAGCAATATTGGGGGGGGGGGACGAGGAAAATGATTGTTTGCAACACATTAATTAATAACCAAGATGAATGTGATGCTGATGTAATTGTTACATATATACTGGCTCTTTTCATGTATTATACTGGTAGAAAAAATCGGGTATATCTCCGCATCCCTATCTAGATATAAATTCTAGATTTATAGCAATGCATATAATAAGTTTCTATTCTACAAAGCTTCTGGCATGCACAGGCATCTCCCAAGGATATTGCTAACTTGAAAGAATTGTATGGAGAGAATCAGCAAAGAAGCTACTCATGTAAATGTCTGTCTGTCTATCAATACCAGTGACATGATATTAAATCATTAACCACCTAAACAGGATGCAGCAGAAGCCATAATGTAAACCTTCTTTGTGACCTTCATTTGTTTCATTTCACAAAGATCCCCAGAAAACTGGATTCCTCAATTCCAGGGATATCACCAAGGGAAATTGTTTCATGGACCTGTTCTGTTTCTGCACTCCACTCCTTTATTCATTGACTCCATCTGGAATTTTTTCTTCATGAAAAGTTCATGGTCTCCAGCATTTTTTCCGAGGTATTAGCATCAGAAGGACAATAGGTCTTCTTGGTTCAACTGATAGCAAAGAAAGAAAATGAAGGAACTGATGATTTTTCCTTGAATACCTATACTATTATATTTCAAGAACAAATCTTCACCTTTCCTTCCTGCCTAGATTTTCCAAATTCCAGAATCCAATGCTAATAACAATATCAGTATAAACTTGTATGCTACCTTTTACAAGTCCTTGTATGAAGGACTTGAAAAGTGGATAAAATGCCAAATACAATCTACCTGGATTGGCTGACTGTGTGACTGACCATAATAATACCAACAAAAACCAAAATGATGAACAATAGTAACCAATAGCTTGTTGGAGAAAAATAAAATATAACGTTCAATCAAAGGCAAGACAAAAGTTCAATAGATCTAATTTCAAGGAGCATTACAATTTACCTTATTCCAGGGTTTGCTTAACGCATTGTAAGCTGCCCTGAGTCTCCGGAGAAGGGCGGCATGTAAATCAAATTAAAAAAAAAAAGTTGATCCTTAAAGATTAGAGAAATCACAAACATTCAACAGGGTGGGCACAGCCATAGAGAAAGTTGATCTCCTCTAAATTCAATAAGATTACAGTGTTTTACTGGTGGTACTTGAAGCCAACCCTGCAGAACTTACTGGCCATGCAGAAATAAGAGCAAAAAAGTTGTAAGTCATTATGAGCATTATGAGTGACACCCAGGGGTGAAATACAGTGGGTTCTAACAGGTTCTGGAGAACCAGTAGCAGAAAGTTTGAGTAGTTCAGAGAACTGGCAAATACCACCTCTGGCTAGCCCCAGAGTGAGGTGGGAATGGAGATTTTGCAATATCCTTCCTCCAGGAGGAGAGGGAATGGAGAGTTTGCAGTATCCTTCCCCTGGAGTTGGGTGGGGATGGAGATTTTGCAGTATCCTTCCCTTACCACGCCCACCAAGCCATGCCCACAGAATCAGTAGGGAAAAATTTTGAATTTCACCCCTGATGTCACCCATATCGTGAAGTTATAAGTGGAAGCTCACTGATCAAGAGCAGCTCAAAAAAATAGACTGCTCATATTTTCAAAATTTATTTGATACAGCATATTGGCATAACTGGCCTCAGCCATGTTTGTTTCAGGGTTGACACTCTTCTTACAAAATAAAAAAGTTCAATAGCCGCAACTTTGTGCTTTATATGGAATCTTCCCAAAGTCAAAAGTAAGTTGGATGGTAAGAAGAAACTTGGAAGGCTAAAAGCAGGTGGTAGAAAGCAACTGAGTCAATTTTCCATCTGGCCTGCCAATGTTTCTGATTGGCCACATACATACTGGCAGTTATTTTGTGAATGCAACAGCTCCCAAGCCACATGGTGGTCATATTGCAAGTACATGAGTTCAATCCTAAATGGGACAGCTTGGTTTCAGATGAATCCAGAAACATAATTATTTCCTAAAATAATCTATATCCCATCCTTCAGATCATTGACAACATTTCAAAATTAATTTCCATCTCCTTCAATAAAAATCAAGGAAATCTGATCATTGTTCTATAAAAGAAAAAAAATTAAGCATGGCAAATTCTCTCACATATATTCAACCTCTGGGCTGACGATTTGGGAAATGAATTTGATGGAACTCATTGCTGTATAGAGTCCCCTTTAAGTCTAATTCAGTAAGTTATCAAGAATAAATCATGATGCTCCACATGGGGCACTACCCTATCATTTGATTATGTAGGCTTTAAACTTTTTAAATTGTGCTAGTGGTGTTGTAAGCAAAGTGACACATATTAGCAGCTTAATCACCATTTGCTGATTATATTGCATAATAAAATAATACAAATGTACAGCATTTTCTTAATAGCTAACCTGGTCTGTATAAAGTTCTGGAAGATAAATATTGAACCCAGATCCTTAAGATGATTGTATTTCTTAGCACCATTTGATATTAATATGCACAAATATACATATATCCAATTTTTCTCTCATGTTCAATAAATAAACATACTTTAGTGGGGGGAAAATGCTCTTACTAGAACAAACTTTATTGAAGAAGAAAAATCATAATTTCTCACTGGAACAAAAACGCTATCTATTCCTGAAGAGTATAAATACTGTATGTAGCCTTGAATTAGGTTAAACTATTGTGGAATTCTTTTTGCCAAAATTAAACAATGTTACGCATCTTTATGCAGAAGTAATAGAATGATGTAAAATGTAATAATATGTAAGTATAATAAAATATATCATATTCTTAATGAACATACTTGTGGGAGGGCATTAGAAGCTGAATGGATGGATGGGTAGATTAAATAATTATATAGATCAGTGATGGCTAACCTTTTTGCCATTGTGTGCCAAAAGCGGGGGGAGCGCAGTGGGGTCACACGCACCTGTGCCCACATCCATAATTCTATGTGCCCTGCCCCCCCGTGCTCCCCCTGCTTTTGGCATGTGATGGCACGGTGGGCCTGGTAGGCCCATTTTTTGCCCTCCCCAGGCTCCAGAGCCTTTCTAGGAGCCTGGGAAGGGCAAAAACAGCCTCCCCCCCCCAAGAGGCCCTCCGGAGGCCAGAAACAGTGTGTTTCCTGACTTCTGGTGGGCCCAGAAGGCCCGGAAATCAGCTGGCTGGCACATGCATGCATGCTGGAGCTGAGTTCACGTGCCCACCAATATGGCTCTGCGTACCATCTGTGGCACCTGTGCCATAGGTTCGCCATCATGGATGTAGATGATAGATAGATAGATAGATAGATAGATAGATAGATAGATAGATAGATAGATAGAAGAGAGAGAAAGAGAGAGAAAGGAGAGGGAGACAGACAGACAGACACCATAGATTCTATTTCAGAATAAGGCAGAAATCTATGTTTTATTTGAAGATACAAAGGTTTCGTGGCAGTTTTGTTTTTTTTCTGGTTCAGGGACTTCTCATGGTCACTTAGTCACCTCCTAAATATAATATTTTAACATGCTGTACAAGGGGCTTCTGTTGAAGAACAGCCAGAAACTAACAAGTCCCAAATGCAGTAGCACATAATTATAGATGTGTTTTGGTCACACCAACGTTATACTTCTGCCTTGTCAAACGCCCTAGTTCCCAGCATGCTTCCGAGTGAAATTTAAGAGACTGGTTGTCACTTATAAAAATCCTTCATGGCATGAGGTTTGATTCTAACTTGATTCTAACTTTGCAGGACCAACTTTCTCTGATTGTTTCTAGACATCTTATTATAGGTCAACATATGGGACATGCCATCAAATAATGTCACTTTTATACCCTTTAAGAACAGACCTTTTCAGTTGCAGACCTTGCCTTCTGGAACACCCATCCCTGAGACCCAGTTGGCTTCAACCTTGATGGCACCTTGTAATGCTTTAAATACATGAGTGTTTTCTTGGTTGTGGGGGTTCATGGTATTGATTGGGTCCATGAGGCTGACATGCCATCTCCTGATTCTTTATGTTGCCCTCCATTTACATTATGTATAAATAATTGTATTTGAATTTTTAACCCAATGTTAGCTGCCAAGAATCACATTTCCAAGATGGCAGGAGACACATCAATTAAGAAGGAGGGAGGAAGATTAGAAGATAATGTGATTAGAGAAATTATGGAGTGTGCAGAAATGGATAAGCTCACGAAGGAGATTTAAGAAAAAGATTAAACGGAATACTATTTAGTTTGGGGAAAATGGTATAAATGGTTGGAGGAAAAAGGGAAAAAAGGGGGGGGACAAAAGAGGACTAAATAATGGTCAAATTAGATGGAGAAATATAGAAACAAATGTGAAGAAACAAAAATTGTGAAAATGAAATTGGGTACATGTTTATGTCAAATGTAAATAAAATAATTAGAATAATAAAATATAGTATAATGGTATATATATGATATATTAGAAATATATGTATAAAAGATATATTAAGATAAGAAAGAGAAAATGGATAAATATGGATTACTGATGTGAGAAGAAGATGTAAATATCTGTTTTTGTTTGTTTTTTTAAAAAACTGTATAATAAAAATTATTTTTAAAAAAGAAGGAGGGAGGAAGAGAGAGAGAGCGAATGAATTTTTGTTTAAAAATATGAATGGATCACTTATTTATGTTCATGTATGAGTTTTTTTGTAGGAGGAAAATTTAATTCTCATCCCATATACAACCTGCGTCTGACAAAATGACTAACTGTTGTTTTGCTTAAATTTTACAGGTTGCACCTTGGCAATAGAAAAGATCATTTATGTTTCCAATCAACATTTGGACCCTGCTGTTTTTCTCTGAGAGAATAATTTGCTTTGACATCACTTTTTAAGTAATGTGCTGCATGCACTTTATTAAGTTGGGGCAGAGATCATTATCCCCATTTTTCTACCACTAATCCGAAAGACGGTATCATCTGTCGCTAGCTGTGCAATCTAAAAATTGCTCATTTTGTTTCTTTTCACTCACTCTCGAAGCAAAGAGCACCCCAAAAAAAAAAAATCCCCCAGGCGTGTTCATCAGAAACTGTGATCTGTCTGATTAAAATGCAGAGATACCAGCATTTGTCTTTTATCTGGAGTCAGTTGAGTCTGCATTGTTTGAATCTCATTAACACTGATTCAGTCTTCCTCTAGTACTGTTTTCCACTTTTTCAGGCAGCTGGTTAAATTGTCACATTTTTTTTTTTAGTCTGGCATGTGGATTTCTCATGTAATTTCCTATGATAACATTTAAAAACAGGTCTACATGATCCTCATGCTGTCTCCCTAAAGCAGAATTAGGGAACATCATGTGCTGTATAGTGCCACTGCTTTTGAATGAGGTTTGTGAGCTCTTATATTTTCCTGAAATGTTCCAGTGTTAGTTATTTAATCTCATCCTACACTGCCTATTTCCCTCCTCCTTAACTTCTATCTAGATTTCTTTGTATTTTAATTTTCTCTTTTCCATTCTCTCCCTCTTTCATTCTCTCTCTTTCATTCTCCCTCCCTCCCTCCCATTGTAATTTACATTCTAACTTGTATTTGGAGGACTCAGGACTGCAGGAGGTATCTATTTTTATTCACAGACATATGTGACTTCTTTGTAGAGATGGGGAAACCAGTTACCCCACTGGCCTGTTGGCTGCATCCCCCTAAAACAGCACAAGGTTTTCGAAACACTGCACCTGCCCATCCCACACAGCTATGATTAAGGTCAAACCCTCCCAACCACCTAAAAGAGTACATCTCTTCCAACACAGACTATCTACCAGCAGCCTTTAATTTTTCCTGTCTCTTGATCAATGAAGAGAAACACATTTTTTAATATGAGAATTGGGATGGGAGCCATCTTTTTTAAAATTATTATTTCCAAAAGACCAAGAGGGTAAGGGAGAGCAGGAAAAAAGATAATGTATGAAACAGGGAGAGGACGAGGGAGGAAGTGATTGTGTTTATGCTTACCACTGTTTGCATAGTGAGCAAAGGTGCCTCTTTTCACCACTATTTTCAGACTGTTGTTTGAAATTAGAACAAAAAGACTAAGAAGCAAGTAGAAGGCAAAGCTTCTTTTCATGGGTATTTTGACTGGCTGGAGAAATCTGTTCACCTTGGCCAGATGAAATATGGATAAGTGCAGTGGTGGGCTTCAGCCAGTTCGCACCACTTCGGGAGAACTGGTTGATAACTTTCTGAGCAGTTTGGCAAACTGGTTGTTGGAAGAAATCATTAGGGCAGAGAACTGGTTGTTAAATTACTTGAATCCCACCACTGGATAAGTGCGTGCTGGCTGAATGTCTGTGGGTTGTAACGGTACCTGCTACAAATAAAGAAGATGTGTGTGTGTGTGTGTTTGTGTAAAATTGAGGAAGAAAAATAAGAGACACAGAAAGAAAGTGTGCTTGTGGAGGGGTGCACATGAATAGGAGAGGGCAGTGTGTATGTGTGAATAAGAAAGGAAGGGTGGCTTCTGAGAGGAACAGACAAAATAAGAGAAGGGTGGGTGAGAAAAAGAATATATGTCTATGCATGTGTTTGTGTGTGTGAGCATGTTGCTATCAGGGATAGGCAATACTACAATAGCTATTAACTCATGACTTTCACACTGAAAATGAGATGGGCAGCATAGAAATTTAATAAAATAAAAATAAATAAAAGAGAAGTCTGTTTTTCCCCTATCTAGCTTTAGTTTTAATATATATAGCAATAGCAATTGCACTTAGACTTATATACCGCTTCACAGACTTTACCGCCCTCTCTAAGCAGTTTACAGAGTCAGCATACAAGAGCTGTACAAAGCAGAAGAACAATTTGGCTTAAAAGTAAACCAAATTCATTAAAGAAAGAATGTTTTAATATATATCTGGAGAAGAGTTAGATGTAATAGACCACTACATATATCTTGGCCAACAGATCTTAATGGAAGGTGATACAATAAAGGAAATTGAATGGCGTGTTAAATGTGGTTGGCAGGCATTCAGAGGCTAAGTATAATTTTCAAGAACAGCCTTCCCCTAGGCCTGAAGAGAAGGGTTTTCGATCAGTGTGTGCTACCTGCTCTAACATATACAAGTGAAACATAAACACTAACCTCACAATCGATACAAAAGCTAAGAGTAACTGAAAGAGCCATGGAAAGATACATGCTTGGCATTACAAGACAAGATAGAAAGACCTGCACATGGATTAGAAAACAAAACAAAGTATATGATATCATCAAGAGAGTAAAAGAATTGAGAAAGAAACGGGCTGGTCACATAACAAGAAGAACTGACGGCAGGTGGTCCAAGGCAGTCGTAGAATGGATCCCACTTGATAAAAAGTGTCCATGAAAGAGACCTAAAACAAGATGGCTCAATATCAGCAAGTATCACAGGCCCAATTGGCAAAAGAACGGTTGTTTGGAAACATGTGGAAGAGGCCTTCATCCTCCAGTGGATAGACAATGGCTAAAATGACACATATGCATATGCATTTACATATTATACAGGATATTAAAAGGGTAGGTTCAATGCTTGATTGCTGCCGTGTTCCTCCTTTTGCACACATGATCTTAAGACTCCTTTGCCTCAATAAAGATATGGAAGTGATTCAAATTGTGCAAGTGATGTCATAATCAATATGGCCTTCTATCACTTTGATCCTGCCATAGAAGAAGGCAACTCTAGATATCCAGCCTGGGAGTTACTATAAGTACTCTTTGAGTGTGTGTGTGTGTGTTTCTGGGCATGTGTATATGTTGACTCCATATCTCTTTTCCCAGCACATAACACAGTGTGAAAACGCCCAGGTCTTCTGAAGCATTTTTTCCAGGTTTATTTGGATACTATTTAAAACATAATGAATATTTTCTTAACTATTCTTTGGGTGCTCTAAAATAAAGATACAGCTCTATCAGATATGAGACCTTTGCTCCTTCTTCTGCTGACTTTTGCTCATCAGCTGCATTGGGCACCACTGTACCAGTTTATAGCTTGTTTTGCACTTTTTAAATACACTTCTAGGTTTCTATAGGATATGTTTTTCATTCAACCCTGAGTGAAAATGACTTTTCCAGCCATATCATTGTATGATCCATATGTTTTCCCATTTCCCAGTGTAGAAGTGAGTGCAATGTGTGCACTCAAATGAATGCATAAGAGGCACAATCACCACAAAAATACATTCATTTCAATCAGAAGTTAGAGTTACATTGCCACTTTTCCACAGAGAAGACTTTACCTAGCAAGCTTTTATTTTCTACATACACAATAAGAGGAAGTAAGCGAAAGTGAAATAGATGTAATTAAGTTCATAGAAAATTATAACTATGTTTTAGTAATGGGCACTTCCCAATGTGCCGATGGGCACATTGTGGCTTCATTATAGCATTGTTCTTCCAAATGAATATAACACTTCTACTAACACCTTGCTCAGTCCAGAGAAAATTAGCCATGATGTAATATTGAATAATATTGAAATTAATCCTAAAAAAAATCTGCCTAAATTTTATTTTTGATTTATCACTGCTGATTTTATCTAGGTACAATCATTAATGCTGCTGACAAATCAGATGTCAGTTCTAGGAGTGGATACAAAACCATTAAGCTTGCATTTTAATGCAAAGAAATCCAATTTAGAGTTCTCAAATCTATACGAGGAATAGTGAGCCAGTATCTACACTTTTTCAAATGTAATTATGCAGTCTGCAATTAGACACCCCCACAGAAAGGGTCCATTAGCAAATAATGGAGTACAAACAATGAATATATTAGGAGAAAATTGCAAAAACTGTACTATATTAAGAAAAACAATATAAACCAGGAATATTTCTGCAGTTTGTAAAATATTCCTGCAGTGTATACAGAAATATGCGTTACATATAAATGATACCTGTTAGGAAAAATGTTCATAAAATATGCATAAATTATTGAGTGTATATTTTAAAACTTACAAACTAGTTCAGAAAAGAGACATAACAATGTTAAATAATTTTGTCCTTTTTTCATTTCAATTTACTTTTTTAAATGAGCAATGACCGTTCACAGGCATTTTATATGCCCAGTTCTTCCATATTGCAGATGGGATTTGAGAAGTGGCTTTGAAAAATCTTTTTCTTCACAAGTGTTATTTTCTCTTTGCTCTGTTTTTCTTGACAATCTATTCTTAGGTTATGCTATACTATCTATACTAAGCCCCTGGAATCGTATTTCTTAAGGTAGTATGTGATTCTAGGATCTTCTTTTTATACAATATTTCATACTACACATTTCCTTTTTAGCACATAAACACTACAAATGCAATCTAGTGCAGGACCCAGAACTCTTTTAAGATTCTTATTGTGTGTCCCTTTTTTTAACCTGTTTGTCTCATTTTACAAAAACATATAACATCTAAAGTTCACATAACTATAGAGGGCTTTCAGTGCATGGATCAGTCTAAGAACAAATGTCACTTTTAAGAATCAACTAAACCAACCGTGGAATCATTCTTCTTCCCACATATAATAGGGATCATTATATTCCTTCCATAGGGAGGGAAAGGGCTCACCCTTCAGCAGTGACCTCCAGTCAGCCCTACCTCATCAAGAAGCATCCCACTCATTCACATGTCCTTCATCTTTCCACATTTAATTTAAACTTGCACCATTTCCCCTCCCTTTACAACTTTCCAAAACCCTGATGTAACAGCCACTGCCTCTTCCTCTTCCTCCTCCTTGACTGACCTGCAGAACTGCCCTTTACTTTGTTGTGGACAAGAAAAACAAAAGGAACCATGGTCCATGAGGGAAACTATACTCCTACTCTTCATTCCAGGGAGGAAGAGAGCTTGTGCATCAATCATCAGCATACACACACCCAGTCCAGAGGTGGGTTTCAGCAGGTTCTGACCAGTTCTGGAGAACTGGTAGCAGAAATTTTGAGTACCATATTTTTCGGAGTATAAGACGCAGCTTAGTTTTGGGGAGGAAAATAGGAAAAAAAAATCTGCCTATCAGGTATTCATCTGGCTAGCGTCCTTACTCTGGTCAGCTTCATGACATTAGTTTTATCCCCTGCTTGGGGATAAAAAACAGTTTCTAAGGCACAGCTGAGAGGAAGAAACAATGAGAAAAGCAGGCAAAGCACGGGAAGATCACTTCACTAATCTAGTACCTCGTTAGGTCTTTAAAAAAGCTTCTAAAGAACAGCTGACAGTCAGAGCAAAGCATGGAGATCACTTCACTCACTAGCACCTTGTTAAAGCACAGTGGAGAGTCGAGGGAGCAGGCAAAGCTGGGAAGATCACTTTTTTTTTTGCTTTGATTTATATGCCGCCCTTCTCCGGAGACTCAGGGCGGCTTACAATGCATTAAGCAATAGC